>JACJUY010007679.1:4210-21848 GCA_014220935.1 Platorchestia sp. MABIK
CAATGAGTTGGGTTCATCCTCTCTTAAAGTAAAGCGAGAATTACAGTTTGATGCGAACCTCATGAAGTAAATTCAGGGTTACCAGACTTGGCATGTTTACAGCGAAGCGAAATTAATAAAATATGGCCTTTCTTCAAATAAAATTTGAAAGTAAATACCACCCAGCATCTGCGATGACGCCGAGTTACTCGATGCTCAGCGGTCGTTGTGACCCACTCGCATTCAGGAAATGGCCTTTTTAAAAAAATCTGGCCCCAATAATGACAATTTGGCAACCTCATGAGTAATTGAAATACCTTGCATCGTCCTCATCTCGTAAGCATCTGCAGGCACTACAGCATAATGTTTAGGGTTATTTTTGCACACATGGATTTGCCACTGAGTATGAATAAAATAATTCAGAAGTATTTGAAAGTTTTTCATGATCAAGCCCATTTCAATGGAGCTTTCTTTTTGACGGTTATGAGGTGTGTTACGATGACGATGCTCACGTCCAAATCTTTCATCAAAAATTGGTACTGAATGCAGGGAGATCATTTAACATGGCGCACCTTACACAGTACACGGCTGTTAGAGCCAGCATTGTGCACCACAATAGGTTAATGCAGTGAATTTTACATTTTTAGTGAACTGTGAGACATGAGCCCACCATGGAGAACGGGGATCATTATATTTGAGTTCCTCGAACACTGTTGAGAATTGCTAGCGTTATTGAGTACCTCGAATATTATTGAGAATAGCTAGTATTATTGAGTACTTTGAGCATTACTGAGAATTACTAGCATTATTGAGTACCTCGAACATTAATGAGAATTGCTAGCATTATTGAGTACCTCGAACATTAATGAGAATTGCTTGCATTATCGAGTACCTCGAACTATATTCTGAATTTTCAGCGATGAGAGAGGCAAGCGTGCCTCATAGACGCTTCCTTTTACTCTGAACCTTTTGACAGAATATCCGAATTATGATCAGAATTTAAGCTGACAATACATCCATGCACTTGCACAATTAATTTCAGGTTAAAATGCAAGCCGTTATTCAATTCAAAGGATCAATTCGTTAACAATAAGTTTTTGAAAAATATTATTTCTTCGCCAGAGGGTGTGTTTTGATGTTATTTTTTCAAGACGGTTCCGAGCAAAATCGAAATCATAAAAGCCACGCTAAAAAGAGGTTTAGTTTCAAGTATCATTAATAGGGTTACAAAAAATCAAAACTCGAAGCAAATAACTGGCACGTCGATATTTCTTTACTTTTCAACGCCTTAGATTTGTATGTCACAAGACTGCCAAATAATAAATTGCACCTAAACGAGGCAAATATGTGGAGGAGTGCAAAAGTGATGGCTCATGCTCAAACTTTCATTTACTAAAGTTTTCCGGCATGTCTTCAATGCTCGATAATCAAGAGCAGCAAAGTAAAAACCGCAGCATTGAGTGAAAGGTTTCCTCCGGTCTGTTTCGAGGCATTCAAGCTCAGCTTCTATTGTCTATGACCGGAATTTTACACAAATACCAGAAGAGTTTTAACGTTTTTCTTTTCTCACTACAGCAATTCCAGGCAGAAAGCCACGCTTCTCAAAAGCCAATGACGGAATTAGAAACGGAAATTCAGAAGAGTTGGTCTCCCGCAAGCACTGCAGAACAGCGGGCGGTATCACAGCTACTGAGCCAGCGTGGGACGGCGCAAATTGTCACCAAGTCCTGAGCGATCACATGAAAAGCATTCCAAGACGCTCAAAGACCGACCACTTTCTGTTCCCCGCATTTTTGCCAAGAAAGTAATTTGGCTTATTGAAGACCGTGAGATGCTCTCAATTCATTCGGAAATAATGACATTTACTTTGAGTGGCCGTTATTCGCTGCTGCACTTTGCGTCCTGAAACAGTACCTTTCTCATGAAATTTTTTCAACTCGAACGTTATCTTTTCCTATAACTTTGAGATCAGTGTCGAGATTGTTACCGATTTTGGAAAACGGACACAAACGAATTTTTTGGGGTGTTTTTATTAGTAACCTAGTTTTAGTGATTCTGCACGAGTATTCGCTTAGTGTCAGCAATGCTGATTTAGAACAGTACTTTGTACCTTTATTGGTCGTTTATTGTCATGAATTTTTTTGGTTATTGTACTGTCAACTTTACCAAGCCATCATGCCGTGAATCATATTTATTATCGTTCAGTAAATTTGGCGAAATCATCATGGCTTTCTATCACATTTATTTGTGTACAGTGAGTTTTCCCCATTAGTTTTTATCACTAAAATATGGGATGTAAAAGGTAGGTTAGCGAAGACAATTGAGTGTGAAGTCGTCTGTGCGGAACACCGGCCTTCCGTGGACTAGCTGCACAGAGGATAGTGACGAGAGTAGTTAATTGCCCGCAGAATGAGTACTAATCTCACAGTAGTAACTTTACGATGAGAAGCGAGGGTAACTGCTGAGAAGCGAGGGTAACTACTGAGAAGCGAGGGTAACTACTGAGAAGCGCGAAGTTCCCAAAGTATGAACATGATCTGATCTATCCACTTCAAGTGAAGCTGAGGCACAAACCTCGAAAAATTATTTGTCCCCCAAATAAGCCGCAATATGTTCCTTACCCCGCACCTCCTTGTACAGAACAAATGTAAGATAAACTTAATTGACAAATCTATTCTCGTCGCTTTTACTGCATAAAATGACCAACACATGTAAGTTAAATCAGATAAACTTGATTGAAAACTATTCTCGTCGTTTTTACTATATCAAATGACTAACACATATGGGTCAGTAGCGAACTTTTGAAGACTTCAGAATGGTAAAAGCTGCACGCAGAGTAACACACGCGCTGCCTCCTCGCTCCAGCTGCGCAGGAATGCAACGCTGCACCGATCTTGTCGCAGCTCGTTGATTTTCAAATTTTTTCTTAATCTTTTGGGTTCCAGTTGAATAGAACTTGAATTCGATAGGAATGAAAACATTTCTATAGATTCATCAAATCCTGTTTACTTTTCAATACATTCGTCGCATTAGATTATAGAGAAGGTGAGAAAAAAGTCATGGTAATATTGAAAGTACATATATATTCTTCAGAAAATACACATAGGGCAATTATACAAATATACACATCAAAGTTCTCTTACACAATAAAATCATGATATACAACTAAAATTAAAACTGTACAAGCAAATCTACGTAAGATTGACTCATTATTTGACACAGGAGAATATATATTTAATTACGTGAAATAGAGAGCGATGCTCTAATGAACCGTCAGTATTTACTAGCGTTTTAACTGGTCCCACATCTGTGGGCAGTCCCACATCTGTGGGCAGTCCCACATCTGTGGGCAGTCCCACATCTGTGGGCAGTCCCACATCTGTGGGCAGTCCCACATCTGTGGGCAGTCCAACAGAATTGACTCGTCTCAGTCATTCAAGCGAATTTCATAAGCGGTTTATGGAGCTCAAAATTAGTACGACTCTCAGCCGTCCAACACCGTGAGCCACACGCTGCCACGACACCTATGTTGTCATAACTTGGACTCCAGAACGCCTAAGAACAGCCATGCATCGCTGACATCACCTCTACTTCCAAACGCCAACTGAAGTGAAATAAAATTACACACCTCTTCCTAAAATTGAAAGTTCAGTATGGCTGTTCACATTCACGCTATTGAACACTAAGTATAAGCTGGGATCGAAGGCTGTTCTTAGAAAATCACCGCTTTAATACATCAGGGAAGTAGTAGAGCCGAAATTTGAATGCATCAAGTGCTGTTTTTTTATACAGACGTTGATGCCTGACGCTGATCATTCGATGGGAACACTCGTTAGTTGAACGTGCACGTGTGCCACACTATCTCCAAGGCAATTACTTCAGAAAATATGAAAACAATTTCAGGTAGGACAAATGAAATAATATCATTTAGTTATTAAATGCAGACAATGCTTATGTCTAGAGAGTATGAAGTCAATGATATTTAGTTATAAAATACAATGTAAAATAGAACGTTAGAATAGAACACGAGAAAAATTGAGCCGTTAGAAAAAAATATGAATCATTCAACTCACTTCCACAATCCAACACAATTTAAGAAACGAGCTCTAGAAATGAGCACAATACGAGTTAATTTATTTCATATCTCGTGACAGCGTGAATTTGTACTTTTATAAAAAGTACAAGTGTTGATGAACATTTGTACTTCGCCATCCTTTGAACGCATTAGTAAGGAACTACTCTCTTGAGCCACTAAAACACAGACTAAGTTCACAGCAATCAACAGAAAATTCTGGCATCATGTAAACAAAAGTTGTCGAATTCACTAATTGTCCGAACTCCTTTTACAGCTGAGCGCAACTAAATCGAGTGTGATTGCAGAGCTTCCACACAACGGCTCGTGCATCATTAAATTATACACTGACATTATAATCAACAAAACGTTCGTAACATACAAACAAATTGTGAAACAGCGGCACAAAAACGAGCAGCACCGTCTGATTGAACGACAATGACTTCTTGGAGGCGTTAGAGAACTTGGCATTTCTGTGAATTGGTACAAAAGATGGAAAATTTCTCTATGCAGCCGACAACCTTGACAGGCACGACACGACTTAATGGCAACTACAGCCCCCAATTTCCGCAATGAACATAAGGTTAATGTTAAAAGGCACTCATGATTTCATTTAGAACAATTATCATGTCAATAAAAGCATGAGCAACCAACAGGTCAACAAGCCCTGGATGATGAAATGAAGGGAAATGCGCGTGCTGTTATTTTGGCCACTGCCTGGAAAAATAACTCCTCAGGTTTCTTAAATTCATCTACTCATAAAAGCAATTTACATGCTTTTTCTCATAGCCATTGCTGAGTTACAAATAAATGTTGAAGTTATTAACAGGCTCCTCGTCTTGCACGCACCTGCTCGCCTCACATACCTCATATTCATGTGTCATCAGCGACTCAAAACACACGGTCAAATTCTAGAGTTGAACGCACACCTGGAAATGAGGAGTTTAAGTGCGCAATTTACAGAGCGTGGTTAGAGAAGACCTCCTTGAAACGCAAGGTTAAATTCTACGGCTAAAACATTTACCTATAGCACTTCCAGATTAAGGTTCAAGTGTCAGAGGTTGAGCACTTGGCAGTGCATCAAAAACCGTCGGTGATTGAGAAAACTCGTTTGAGGAAATAAAAAGGGTCAGGAAAATGCAACCATGAGCTTGTGCGTCCGTACACAGGTACAAAGAACTTATGTTTATGAGTATTCGAACACAGGGACGGATAACGTATAGACCTGTTTTGAAATATACTTAATCTATGATGATACATCTTAAGCTTACACTAAAATAGACAGTACATACAACGGACATGTTATGCTGGGGTATTCACAGTTAACTTATGTACAAAACAAAGATTTTTTTTTTATTGACTTAAAGTTTGCTATACTCGTACTCGGAATATGAATATCGTTTTTGTTAGATTACCAGGTTATACAATAAAATGAAACGAGGACTAGGGAAAAACAGGAACTGGAAAACTGGGATAAGTAAATTGAGAAGTTGAGTCGGCAGACCCCGTCGAAACCGCATTGAGGAGTCAAAAGCACCGTTGCAAAACAAGGCAACTAAAACACATGCTACATTTTTGTCCGACTCGGAACAATTCAGCAAAATACGATGAAAAGGAAATAAACATTCATCATTATCAAGGAATACAATTAACAGAACGTGGAGTTGGTCAGGTGGGTACCGTGTTCTTGAACTTTCACATCTCTTCCATGAAACAAACGTCCTTTTGTACGAAGATAACGTACTGTTCTCAGCAAACAAAAGTGATGGAAAAGCATGACAGTCTGTGAAACAAATTACAGATATGCCTAATATATAACGTCACTTCGTGAAACAATAGACGATGGACCTTCTAAAAATTGCAGCGCCAACAAAGGTTTCCCACCCCCAAAAAAAACTCCCGCAACTCGTTCGCGAGCAACAAAGTTCTGGGGCGAAAAACTTGCTCGATGTCAAGTGGCTTCGAGCAAGCGGACATAAACTGCGGCGCTAATGGCGGGGTAGAGGTTTGACATATAAACCTTGCGGAGCATTTCTCACTTTCCGCACAAAACTTTTATGCGCATCGTAAAATCGTCCACGTGGAACATACGTAGCCGTGACACCCAACGGCGCGTACACCGCATACGTGAGAACCAACAAGGATACTGGATACACAACAAAGAGCACGTGTATTGGACACGCAATCCCGTCCCAACACATGACGGACGTACGAATGTGTCTAATAATCTACAAGAGAGCTCATTCCAGAGAAGCATCACCCTAAACCACCCATAAAATCGAGAAGAAAGAAACACCAGCGGGTGCAACTACAGCTGAAACGCTAGAGCGAGTACACTGAACACAGTGACCTACCTCCAACGGTATGCAAAAGGTATGACCAGAGTGTGGTGATCTACAGAAGGGAGATGAGGAGTGAGGCAGCGCGGCTGCAACGCGCGTTTAGGAATCCATGCACGAGCGCGCGTGTGACAAAGCCGGTAATGAGCAACGGAGATGCTGTTGTTGATACAGTTGTGGTGCTAACGGGGCCTCGCCTGCACTTAGGCGGGTCACCTCAGGCGTATACTGTGTGTACTAGGGCGTAGATGCGTCCGTTTTTGAGGAACTTGATCGTGGAAATGAATGGCTTTTCTCGCTGAACAATTTTAACTTTGGTAGAAGCGTGTACAATATCTGACATAAACAAATCACACGTTGGATAGAGAATCATCGAGCTCATCAGTGCGTAGCGATAATAATTCACGATCTAAAAATAAACCATTGTTTACTACAACAGAAAATATAGAAGTCACGCAATATAAAAATAGGCTATTAGAAATACACCAACTTTACCAAGTTTACTTCAAAACAAAGCTTCCAATGTGGCATTTTATTGTCAAAATTTAAATTCCTCAAAATTCAAGAAAATTTTCTAGGTACAAAGATGAAGCCCAATTCGGCCTTTGCAATAAATGTTCCTCAAAAGGACATTAGCTTTGCGACAACATTATCTGCGACTAATCAGAGACCTTCGTAAGCAATACAGTCACTACGACTTCTCGTGTAACTGAAGTCTTGCAGACTTTTGCACCAGAAACCGGATTTTCGAAAATATTGCTGTGTCGCAGAGATACAACGGACAGCAGAAGCTTTTCCACGGTACTTTTGGCTACGCTACATGCTGTAGGACATGGCGTAACCAAGCCAACGTAGAACTCACGCTGCCAGCAACATCGTTACAACGACGTGAATTGTTTCAAAACCAACCCAATGGAATGAGAGCAATGTCTGCCCACAGCTGGGAACTTACGGCATTAAGAGGCAGCGTAGACAGGATACTGGACAAAACACAAATAGGAGCTTGGGCAGTGCAACCATCAGTTTTACTCGTACAGAAAGCCGAGCAGTATTTATGTCATTATCCCCCTCCTATGGCTCGTATTAATCCAAGGGGCAGTGTAGTGCTGTACTCTTGTATGTATACAAGATATATAGAAATTGGATAAAAGTATGGGCTTGTTACTGCAAGTAGTTTAGGTACAAGTAGGCACAAGTCCAAGAGGCTACACACCGCTGCACCCTAGCTAGTTACCGCCACTACAGGACGAGGGAAATACCGCCCGCATCACCTTGTGACTCACGCCCGCCTCCCAGCAAGTCATCTCGTGACAAATTTAGTCAAGGAGCTGTCACAGAATACACGAATGTCAGCCGCACCAAACAAATTCCCCGCACAACAGCAGAACAGGAATGACGCAATAGAGGCTGACGACATCCTGTTTACCGTCTAAGATCAAAGCATCATATACGTACGAAGATTTATAGGCTTGTTTGTTTTGAGTTAATAAGAGTATGAAATAAATGCTTATTACCTTACATTTCAAATTGATAGAAACTTGGGTAAGTGGAAGGATGGAAATATAATTAATCCTCAAGATGAAATATTAACCAACACAAGTTTTCAACAAAAAAAATTTTGGTTTTCAACGTTCAACACGCTGATTGCTTAGTGATCCATTGGTAATCAATGAGGGAATTTTCAAAATGTGAGGGACTCACAAGGGGTCACAAATTGAATTTTTACCCATACTCTGAGAAAATAAGATGAAAGCATTGTCTAATTATTTTGTCGTTCATTCCAATGTTGAAAAATGAAATTGAGTTTGATTTGAGTTAAACATCGAACTTCAATTCAACCCATAGCAATTAGTGTGTTAGCAAGTTAACATGAATAAAAGTAACACATTATGGTTCAAGTGTATTCTTTACACTTTTAAAAAGGTTAAAAATGTATTAGAGCAGAAAAGCCGGTTGTTCAAAGCGACTTCTTCTAGCCTAACCAAACTGACCGTAAGCAACCACATTATCGGAGTCAACGTGTAAACCGTCACCGTTGAACTAAAATTTTCATTAATTAATCGACAGAAAATGACAACTTGATTATCCCTGATTAACAATCTTAATTCACGAGTAAAATCAATGAAAGTGGCAACCAGGTAAAGAGATTACAACACTAATCCACAGAACGAATTGCCCAAAAACCTTTAGTACGAGTACAAAACACGAGCCGAATAACTCTTCAAGAATCAAAAGACTCGGTGGTAACGGTTACATCGACCTCTCGTTGCCAGCAACAGTCGAAGTCATCTCGATCAGTGAAGTGGCTGGAATAACTAGCGGGCGCATCCACCACCGCTAACGGCACAGCTGATGAATGAAGGGCTGTAAACACCTCAATAGAGGAGCGTACACGCGACACTTAAGGAACTCCAGCCGCCGAAACTTCTGACTTCCTCAGCATTGTGGCGTAGTTGCGATAGCTCAACAATGGGCATTGTGGCGTAGTTAAGATACTCAAGTTTTGGGCATTGTGGCATAAAGATGATACCGAAATAGTGAACTTTGTTGCGTAATGGTAATGAAAAATTTAGCTTTTGTGCGTAGTTGGAATACTGTAATTCTGAGCATTGTGACATAATTAGAACACCGGAATTTTTAGCATTGTCGCGTTTTTTGGATGAACACTAAACTAACATCTCATTGAAGATTTGTTTTCAAATTGCGACGCAAATTGCGTCCAAGAACATGATATCTTTTAATTAAACAGCAGCCTTTGCGTTTCCAAAATTATTGAGGTGCTGTAAAAACGAGCTTCTTCCTCTTCAAACATATATAAAGTTGATGCTTTATGGTGTCTAATGACTGCGTAATGATCCATCATGATTTTCAACGTGGAGTAAGTATAAATTTGGTATGATAGACGAAGAAATTAATTAAATACAACTGATAGTCATTTCAACCTGTTCTGATGGGCATCTCGTGTTTTTCTCTTTACGGAAGACTATTGATCAGCATTACCTTTCCGAAAAGAAGGATGTCAGCAGACGCATTAAATTTTGTGTAAGGATTTTTATGCGGCGTTTAAAAAGCCTTTGAAAATTGAGCTATCTCAAAACATTAACCATTAAGAAAACGTAATGAAAAACTAAAATTAATTTGTTTTCTACGGCTTATTGTACAAGTTGCTTCATTGTATGTAAACTTTAGCGGTAAATATAATTTTTCACAAGTCATGGGCGTGCTCATTTTAATTCTTTAACGGCATTAATGGGTAAGGATCAGATTAAAAGAACCACACATAACGATACCCCCTTCAAACCAAAGAAAACGCGAGAAATACATCCCAGCAAGTCATTTCCTGCCTTCACAACAACAAATTTCGTGACTGTGCCACTGAAAAGAGCCGTAATCATTTCCTGCATCCTAGATACAGAAGATGACCCTGTGGGGTGCCTTGAGAGACAACACAGCCTCCAGCAAATTTCAGACAAAATACGAAATAGACTTGGAGAAATACAAGCTTGAAAAACAAGACACGTGCTCAATAAAAAGAAAAATGGAAACGGAACTGAACAAATCTTAAATTAATTGTTTCGGAGGCTGTAAATGATCTTTTGGGTTACACTCGAAATTACAATAAAAGCATCTTCCAGTAAGCTAAATCCCAACGCAAGCAAATAAAAACATAACCGAGACAAAAATACATCCTCAAATTCTACGCCAGCCTTATTTATTCCGAACAAAATACAGCCAGGAGCCACCGCACACCGGTGAACTGCATGGAAATGGATCAGACAACATGAACTGGCCGAGATGAAGGGGACCGACACATAACGGAGGCTCAAGACGAATAAGTTGCTGCAGTCTTCACTCAAGGACTGCAGTTAGGGAACGGGCCTCGTCAGATGGAAGGGTATAAAGGAACAACTCAACCGCAGCGTCTGCACAACTTCTTCCTCTCACCCACCACACTGCTCCCTTACGGAGCAAAGGTTGAAAAACAATCAGTAACTGAATTTCTTCTCAACGAAAGCCTATAGCCTTCAGAACTAGATTAAAACTAGAATACATAATGGTTAAGAACACTTGAAAATTGTACGTTCAAAGAATGTGTGTTGGAAGACGTGAGCTAATTAGAGAACACAGCGTTATATTGTCGCCAGCGTAATGCACCATCAAGCGTAACGTGCAACATTTCTGGCCAGGCACCGCCTTGGCCTTGGATGCTCATACAACACTCAATTTCCATCAATTTTACCGGCTATACATTTGAATAACGGCTCAGCATACCCTATCTAGTCGGTTCCATTCCTCATCTCTCCCGACTTGGGTACATCATCCCCCTTCTTCATTCTACATCACGACAGGCAAATTGTTTCCGCACTGGCGGTTACGTCGACGTCACAACGCCGCCCTCATGTGAGATGAACGGACCAAATCATCGTGGCTGACGAACTGATGGCAGTTCTGATGACGCTGTGGGACGCAATCTAGCGCTGATGACTAGGTTCAGAAATGATCAACTGTGCTATAGAACTGTTTGCATGAGACAAACTTTGCAGAATCGGTCTGAAAATGTTTTGATTTTTGCGTCCGTAAATCAATGAAAGTGTCGCAGATTGGGCCAATGAAGAACCACTCAAACCTGACTAGACTGCCATCAAGTTACCCCGAAACAACAAGCAAATTAAGGAACAGTTTTAGGTTCAGCAAGCCATGTGTATGTTGGTGACGCAACACACCGACCACTTCAAGAGAAAGAAACGAAGAAAAAAACTGTCTCAGCAGTTTCACGGGTGCCTACAAATCAAAACCGCAAAAACAATCAGTTGAAACAAAACTGCGATTTTTTCTCTGCATTCCCGAAATAAAAATAAAAACATGAGTGCATCAAAAATTGACAGCAAATGAAAATCTCGGTCTGGTAAATCTACACCGTTGCATCCCAGGTCCCTAATTTGCATCAAAGACAAGCACAGAAGACATGAAGAACACGGCTGCTTCCAGAACACGTCCGCGAAACAGTAGATGTCTTGCGATTGGACACGAGCTCGGGCAACCGCAACGACAAGGCCAGGACGCTCACAGGGGGCACCCCGCGGCGCGTTTCCAGAGGGGAGTTGGGGCCACACGTAGGGGACGCAAGGGTTGCAGCGCTTTGGCTCCTTCGCAGTACGGGCGTGAGGAGGTTGGAAAATATATAGGTGAACCATTAACTAAAGCTGGGACCGTATTGAAGCCATTAAAGGAGCTGTCACTATAATAGCCACCACAATCAGAATTGCTTACAAAACTGAGTTCAACCTGCGTGCCTAAAAAAATGTTTCAACAGTGACAAAGTATTTCGATTAGAGTGCAAAAAATATGAGCTCCACACATGAAGCACAGAATGCACTCATATTATTGTACAAAAAACAAGTTTCAGTTAATATTTAATTACAATTTATTTCACACAGTTGAGACACCTCTACAGTTTTGTCATTCAACGGTGAGATCTCAATACCAATGTAAAGAACATTACTTATGCCGACACAAATATTAGCATTTAACTTTTTACTGTCGTACAAAGTAAAAAGCAACGTCGAAATTAGACAATTATATGTTGAGGAGATAGCATGCGAAACTGCAGTTTCTAAAAATTTAACCTTGTGAGCAGAAAATCATTAGAAGTGATCGATAACTTCTTTAAAATTACGTTCGAGCCATTTGCAGTTGGGCAAAAAAGACGGGGTTAATTTATGGTGAGTTTCCCTTCAAAATACAAAGAAACTAACTCTGGAAGATATGAAAAACAAGATTTGCGAGGCAATAAACCTGCACCAACCTTCCTCACCCCAACTCCCCAACTTCCACTCTTCGCTACAAAAGTTCGTTTCAACATGCATTCTCAGGATTTTCTTTACACAATTGTCTTCGCACCCTTGAATGATTACTACTCTAGGAAATAAACACATCCAAAGTATTATTCAGTATCATTTAAGAATTGTAAACATATTTTTCGCCAAAAACATAACTTGTCGACGGAAAACATTTAATAGAAATATATATTCAAAATAAGAGTGAGAACATATACACCATGAGAAACAAATTTCTTGGGTAACAATAACAACAAATTTCTAAATAAAAGTTGCCTAAAAGTTTATAAACTTCAGGTTACCATATTAACACGTTTCCTGCGAAGGGACCCACCAGTGGTCACTGAGAGGGTTTTCATAATGCTTCTGGATCAACTTACAGTCACAAACCCAATTTTTGTAAATACGAAATGAAAGATAAATGTAGGCACGATCCAGTTAACTTTGGCTATTTTCCAAATTGTTTCCTAAAAATGACTTTAAATTTGAATTGAATATTGAACTTCAGCTTAACCCATTGCAGTAAACGTGTCAAACTAGAAATACATGAAGCTAGCTGGTATAGTCACTTTAATTTGACATTTCACAAATGTGTGCTAAGACGCACACCATTTTGAGCAAATAATAAAGGCAGGAAGAAGATACACTGCACAGTCAAATGTCCCAAAATTGACATCACACAAAGGGCGACGATAAATATCTACGCATATAGCTGTGCCGCTGTCACGTTCAATGTTCAAAACAAAGGAGAGTCATGGAAGCAACTCGCTCCACAGGCGATAAGAAACACGAAGGGAGCATGAAGAAGGTTTACCACATGGGCCTTTTATCAGGCCGAAATTCTCAATTTTGGCTTTTTCTCAAGGTAAATTTGATTCTCAAGACAGCTCAGTTTCTGGAAACCATGCAAAAGTTTTCAAGTTCTGAGTAACTTTTGTTTAATTCTCAAATTTTCCTGGAGAAGCCAAATTTGGAAGTTTGGCTAGAAAAATGGCCAATACAGCAACCCTGACATGGAGGAGCTCGAGGGCAGTATCACAGAAGCACAAGCGCAGTATATCATGGCGGGGAGGAAGCAGATAGATAAGGTAACAGTATAATGGACGTGAGCTAGAAAGTCGTAGAGCTGTTGTCGTTGTTCAGTGATGCAACATGCGCGTTGGCTCGTCGCGTTGGGGACGTTGCACAGCGCGAGCTGTGACGGGGCTTCTCGTTACTGTGAAGAACGTGCGCAACCGCACCAACACCAGGGATCGAGTTTGGAGGCGTCGTGCGATAGCCTATGATCGGCTAGATAAAAATGGGTCTCTGTCGAGCTAATGGAAGACCTTCATTTGGTGTGGGATAGCCCATTGTTTAGTGACGGGCATCGAAAACTTCCCGGCATTCAATCGAAAAATAGAACGATTCAAGTCAATGGTTCTCACACGATTGCAGTTACGTAACACGAACAAGAACTCACGTACCAGATCACTCTTTGGTAAACACACTGCCAATTACGGTTGCTTCCTATCGTGACAAAGCTCAACGTTTCTCGTCTGAAGTCACTTCCACATCTGAAAATTCTTGCTAAGAACCGATACACTTGAGTACCGTCGTAAAAGTGAAAGCCTTGGATAACGAGCTGTCCTTCATTTACACTCGTTATCGAAGGCAGTATGCATCATATTAGGCACTTTTGAAAAATTCTACAATGCATGTAAATCACTAACACTTTTGTTGGTAGCACTGCAGTAGTTGAATGAGTTCAAAGACTCGCTGCATGGGGAATAACACAACGCAGCTCTCACGAAGTTTGCACACTTTACAAGCTGCAACTAGTGAACAAGAAGCATTAGGCAGAGCACTACTCCCAAGCTGCCCAGTCACCAACATCGGAATTAAGGTTAGTCACCAAAGCACTCAATATGCCCCGCGTCAGTGCAGCGCAAGGAGGCTTGCATCAGAACGAAAGGATGGACTTGAAGAGTCGCAGCTTACCCTTCAAGCCATGCTGTGCTGAGTTATTTCGCTCCCGCTTATCTTTGCCATAATGCCCAATGCTTGTTTTTGGTCTCTCAGCTCTGCCGTTCCCGGAAATATTTTTCGAATATTCCGTGGAATCTTCAAAGAAATCCTCCTGGTAACGGAAAACATCTTCCATCCTGGATTTACTGCGACCGTCCACTCGATTGAGAGCTGTTAGCTTACTCTTGTCTATCAAAACCATCTCGTGCCCTGAGTCGAGCATGAGTCTTTCTTCTTGAGACAGAGGAATATTGTTATTAAATGCCTCCTGTGTCAGGGTGGGACTGGGAGACGGAGAAGGGACTGCTCGACTACTGCGAAGTTCTTCTCTCCTTCCAACGCATCGTTTTTTGTCTAAAATGATTTCTTCAGGAAGAGCCAGTCCCTCTTGAAACGGAGGTAGACTTTGAAACTGTTGTAGAGTTCGAGATAGTAAGTCATGGTCTAAATCATAGTCTGATATTTTTCCCTTATTTTCTTGATAATGATTGTCGAAATCTAAATCCAAGTCACAGCTTCTACGATACCACCTTTTTCTATCCAAGTCAAGAGGATTCAAGGACAGAGGCTCTTCAGAGGGAACAGAAGGACCATCTAACTCGAAATCACAGCTCCGTCTCCTCCATTGTTCTTTTAAAAACTTCCGAGACTGGCGGAATTCGTTCAAACGATGTGACGCGTCCTGCATTTCGCTCGTTTCCCAGTGCTCAAATTTACCAAGATAAGCGGCGCTGCCGGCAACCAAAGAGTTTATTGCTTCGTTGGCCTTGCCAGCGCCTGCTTCCTCTCTTTGGAGATTCTTAAGTCGTTCGATTTTACGTCTACCGATGGGAGTTCTGCGACTGTCAAATCTGCTGCCTATGCCATCGTTGTTTTCTCTGCGCCCGTCAGAGCAAACGTTCTGAACTCGATCAGCAAGTTCTGTTCTCTGGAGATCACGATCACCTTCGTCGTTTTTATCGATGTTTTGCCAGCGACTTCTCAGACCAGTTCGACTCTTCGGAAGAGTTTCCTCGTCATCCCGCGAATCATCGTCGTCAAGCCGGGATAGATCCCACGCGCTCCTAGCTTTGGGTTTATGCGGTCTGTCTGACATTAACGTAGAAGACCTCCGGTGCTGCAGGGCTATATCTGCGGTGAGTGCAGTCTCCCAGTTGACCTTGCTCAGTCTACCGCCATCGCCAAGCTTGAACCCCTTGTTGCTGCTGTTATTATGGCTGTTGTTGGCGAGAGCGTAGCCCCTGCGGAGACGATTTTCGTAGTTCCTGAGGCGTAAAGCGTCCCATTCAGGATTACGGGCGTACCTGCGCTCGCGTTCGAACCTTCGGCGAGCTTCGAAATCACTTTCATCTTCACTCGAGTCATCCAAATACTTGCGATCCAAGCTCTTGCTCCTGTTGTACTTCTTGGGTGACAATCTGCAGTCGCGACCATCGTATGGCCTTTCCAGCTCATTGTGAAGAAAGTTGACCTCGTTTTTAGCGGATGCTCGCGAGTTAGTGAGGCCAAAATTTTGGTGAGGGGTTTTAGTGGACAAATTTTCCGTGCTTTTAGCGAGAGGGTTAGCCAAAGCTTTAGGTTGTCTGCTAGCATCATTGCATGCATCGTATTTGACATTGTATTTTAAGTTAACTTGATTATTGAGAATCATTTCATTCCAGTTATTACTGTAACGATTGTTAGCATCTTGGTTCATGGTACTGCGGTAATCTAAAGTAGAGTTCATTTTATCACCACAGCTGCTTTTCAAATTACTTTTGAGTGGCTCACAGCTAGAACCATTTGTGCCCTTAGATCCTGTTTTCGCCGAACGTATCAATTCTCCGTCACCAACTTTAAGTTCTTTACCATAACTATCACTGACAAATTTTGAGGCATTTCCGGTATACAGATTCAAATTATCGGAAGCAGAATGTCTTAAACCCCCCGAAATTCTAGCGCTAGAGGGGCTTACGAGTGAGCAATTATTTTTTTCATGGGTTTTCGGCGGAGAATTTCTGGACGGAGAAGCGAGACCTTCTTTCCAGCACCGCATTGCCTGTTCGCTCTTGGTCGCCTCAGCGCTGACCGAAACCAATTCCTCTTTTCCGCCAGCGCGTAGAAATTCCACGGGCGACCTCGACGCACGAATGACATCGCGCTCTGTTGCAGCAGCTACGTCCGCCCCATTGCCGCTATTGTAGGCCATGCTGTGGCGCTCGGTCGTGCCAAGATTGTTGTCGTAAAAACGGCCGCCACCATACGGCATCGAATTAAAATGCAAGTTCGACGCTGAAGCCGAGGTCATGATCCGGCAGAACGCTTTCGACGGGTCCTGTTGTAAGCTCTCGAGCGTATCCTGGCTGCTGTCAAGTCGGAAGTTGACGCCACTATCGTATTCTTCAGAAGACGGAGTAGCTCTCATGAGGGTCATTTTATAATCTTGATGCCTGACGCTCGGTAACTCATCACTGCCATTAGATTCTCGCTCGAGCGAAGGAGCCTCAGTTTCGTACTTATTTAGTATTTTTCTACGACTCAAAGCAGCTCTGTCTGACGGAACAGGAACATCTCGTCCGCTTGCAGTGAAGTTGTTTGTTGATCGGCTCGTCGTCCGAACGGTAGGGATGATTTCAGGGTCCTGGTCGATGTTTCTGAACGGATCCTCATCGTCCGCAAAAATGCATGACCGCCTCCTTTTCTCACCTTGTACATTTCGGCAGTCCAAAGTAATATTCGAATTTGCAATTCCAGAAGTCTTGCTCATTTGTTTCGAAATCATTTTGTTGACGTTTCCAAATCCATTGGTGGTCACAACACCATGATGTCTAAGCCTACCTTTTTCACCAGGCTTCCTGAAGTTTGCTCTGTCAACGCTGGACGACTTCAAGTTCGCTTTAGCAAACAGGCCGACTTTGTGTGCGGGGCCGTCGTCAGGTTTAGAGGACCTGTTCACGCCGGGGTCGGAGCTGTCGTCTTCGTGGCTATTGTGAGACCCAGAGCTGGTGCCACTGCCCCCACCCAAGCCCCGGGCTCCGGAGTCGTCAGTTTCACTTTCAAGTTTGTCCTCGTAACTCCTGCTTCGAGTGTAGTACCTCCCGAGCCCTGGCACAGCACCGTGCAATCTGCGACCTCTGATGAGACCTCCATCATCGGGATGTTGGTGGTGCTGACTACCGTTGTGGTGCTGACCTCCGTTGTGGTGCTGACCTCCGTTGTGGTGCTGACCTCCGTTGTGGTGCTGACCTCCGTTGTGGTGCTGACCTCCGTTGTGGTGCTGACCTCCGTTGTGGTGCTGGCCACCGTTGTGGTGCTGACCACCGTTGTGGTGCTGACCACCGTTGTGGTGCTGACCACCGTTGTGGTGGAGGTGGTGGTGATTGTTGGAGCTCGATTGGAGATGATTATTACTATTACCGTTGCTG
>JACJUY010007679.1:30428-42256 GCA_014220935.1 Platorchestia sp. MABIK
TCCGAACCTAATAGATTTGCGGTTTTCAACATTTTCGACAAGCTATGATAGACAATGTTACTTTTTTTGTGTGACAAAAATGCCTTCGACTTAGAATTATTCCACATTAAGTTTCCTATTTCTCGCGCAATAAAATGTTGAAGCATTTTATCTTTTGCAGGAAAGCAGCAACTACTTAAAAGCTCAAGGGTAACAATCGGTCAAGAGGAACGATTGCTCTTCATGGAAGGAAGTGCAGCGCTGTGGAGTACGAAGCACGACACCTCATACTAACGCAGCTTAGAAATCAGTAACGGTTATTTTGCGCTCCATTTCAAGTTCAGAACAAAGCGAAGTAACTCGCTTCAATGAGCAAACTGTCAATTGCGACTCGCACATTCGTTATCAAGCTTCAAAACTTCCTGGCATTCGTTCTTGGTGCGTCATTTGTTCCAATTAGAGGTCATCTCGCATTACTGGGCGGTCCTTAGCATTTCTGCAGGGGTCAAAGCCCTCTTACACCTCCGCAGTGTAAAAACATCTCGACAACAATCTAGTTAATCAAACGTTATTCAAACACTCATTCAATTATAATGACTTTGATGAATGTTCTTCCTCCAGTGAACATTACTTCAAGGAGTCAAACTTTTAAGTGCATTACGAAAAAATCATGAAACCTGTTAATTGTCGGTGCAAACCAGCAAACCAGTCAATTTGCTTACAAATTTGGTTATTTTCCAATAGAAAATCAATTCAGCTCAATCTCAAATTGTGACCTCATTTCAGAAGCATTACCTTCACAATACAAGCGTGAGAAGTGAGCTTGCATTATTAATAAAAAATTAATATATTTGAAATACCCTTGTTAGAATTTCTAGCGAAAGAGTTCAAGTGCGATTTAATCTAATTCACGAATTGACAAAACAGCCATCAATATCTAACATGTACAAAAAAGCTGACTCGGCAATTCGTCGATTGTGCGGTTGCTTTGTCCCTCGACCTCAGTCTCCCTGTGTGTGTGAAGTGGATCCCTGGACAACATTTTTTTTATTAAAATTTATTTATTCGAAACGTATTCTAGAACAAATAGCGAAGGAGTCGAGAGAAATAAGACGCGCATTGGAAGAGTTTATGAAAACAGTTTTGAGTGAGAATTTTAACCATAAACAAAAATGAATTTAAAATTTCGAAGGTGCGCTATTTACAGTACATTCTGCCGGACAACGCACGGGAATACAAACGCTCCTAGAGTTGCACATCATCTTGCGTGAACCTGAACTAAATTAAATATAATTTAGTCTGCGTAAATTTAAGAATCTTATGAATAATTCACGTTGTGAATGATTGGGAATAACAAATTAACTTTTTTCCGTACATGTTACGTTTTGCACGAGATGATACTGTTGAAGTCAAAGATTGACTTCTGAAATTGCCGTTAACCTTGCGTGAGGACCAGGTTCCGTAACACTGGCAGCAGCGGGCAACAAAACGGACAGCTACTGGGCACCCACGGTCGGCTGAGCGGCCGGTATCCACGCTACTGTCGACACGCCCTTCAATAGCCCCTCGCAGGCATCTCCACGTAGTAAATCTTGCTAGTTGTGCAAGCTCGCGTGAGCTCTGCGGCATCTATATAGGAAATATTGCGCACCCAATGAACACATGAAAAACTAGCCGTGTGAGGAAAAGTTTTAATTTCTTTGCCGTATTACTAAATGAGCAAAATAGAATTATGAACGTCCAAAATGCGTCAAGCGTCGCACGTACAGAAAATACAAAAAAATGCAATGAAGGAGAAATGTTTTCCACGATCGCATGCTAATTTTACCAATGGACAAAATACCAAAATGGAATGAGAAACATATTCGGTGAAGGCGTCACACGTGATACGCCCTCTGTCGATATGCCAACACAGCAATTACTGCCGTCCGAAAGTTCATAAAAGTTTTTAGTTTGAAGCTGCAAGGTTAGCTCCTGCATTGCTGGTGCAAGGTTCAAATGATGAACAAGCGAGCAGGAGATAAGGAGGTGGAGCACTTGAGATAGTAAATGCTTGCTGGAGCGTCAAGAACTTTCCCTTAAAGAGTCGGTTGCGTGCTGCCGAGCGTGAAGCGTCGCCTCCCAAACTGCACGTGACGCTCTCAACTCAGATGGATCGCTTACATTTTGCATTACACTCAAAATACGAAGAACGACACTCTATAAGTTTTTCAAAACGTCTAGAGCGAAGTTGGTTGTACGAGGGTTATTCAAAAAACACGCGGAACGCTCCCATGGCCAGAGTGCCAACAGGACTCTGATGCTCGTACAACAAACATCGCATTCGACGTTTTGAAAAACTTTTATAGTGCGTCATTTTTATGACAAAACTGTATAGAAGTGTGAGCTAAGTTTTCCCCAACCAGTCGCGAAAACAGTCCCCGTAAAAACTAAAATTTTTACATTTAGTAAAAATTCTCAGAATTATATTCAATGAACAAAATAGAAAACGATGCCAACCTAATACGTGAAGTTCATTGGACACGTCAAACGGCTTGTCGATTACTATGAAGAGTAACTGCGCGCTGTGTAATAAGAGCACTTACGTGTCCTCTGCATACACGAATAACACCACGTTTTCAATGTCAGATAGAGAAATAATGTTTCGCAACAATTTTCCCGTTAATACGAGTAGTTTTCGTTTTTAATAGTGATTGCTAATGACTCATGATCCACGTTCTTGCCGTCATTTTTGACGCGCCGCGTACACCAGTAAACATTCAAATGTCAAGAGCAGCGTGATGGGCAGCAGTGCCTAACATATCCCAGGCTTCACACCAGCCGTCAGCTGCACATTTGAGCACCGCATGCCTAGCGTAGCTGTGATACCTGTCCCCCAGGCACCAAATGTCTTTATAGCGGCGGCTACATCGCGGTTGCCTTACGATGTAATTTTTTTACGTCTCGTTCATTCTCTGTCACCTCAGTCGCTATTTTTCTTTTGGCGGAGTTTCTAGAGGTTCTGTTTTGTTCTTAACAATGCTGCACCTCTCTCTTTCGCGTGTTCGTTTTCAAAGGCGATGCTACAGCTCGTTAAGCCGCCACAGAAAGTTCTTTCGATCACAGCTCTATCTTTCTCCACCCTAACTGCTCCAGCAACTCGCACGCATCCCACGCACGAAAGACACTGAAGCAAGCCGGAAACAAACGTTACTAAGCAGAATATCTTGCTGTCTTTTATCTTACGATTCTTTTGCTCATAAAACGTTTACGCCCAATTTGGAAGAGTCATGATTTGGTTTGATCAAATAGCTAACTGGATTGCGTAATCACAAAGCTATACATGAAAGAAAAAAGATTAAGTCAATTCAATCACAATACTCAACTTACAGCAGACTCTTGCTACATGCGTTCTCATTTGCAGTAAGCAGCTAGGGTCACTACTGAGAAGCATAAATTCCACAAGGTGCTCTGGCGAAGACAATCACTACCAGCTCACTCTCCTCAGTACAGCTCAAAGATTCCACATAACAACCGTGAGGAGCGCAAAGTCCCCAGAGATTCTACGTTCCTTAATGAGGTTGAATGAAGGCATTTTCTGAAATTTTGAGAAACAATAACTGAGCATGAGAACATACAAACGTGTGCGCAGATAAAACTGGGTATTGAGCTAAAGAAAATGTAATACGTTAGAACAATGCAGAGCTAGCAAAGATAAGCAAGTTAGTGAAAATTTTTTGATGCTTCAGAAAATATCGAGCTCAATAAAAAATTACACAAGCTGATATCAATACGCATAAAAACTTGCGACAGTCTCAACGTGCGTGTAATACGAGCATGCGTACTCGTAAACGCCTTACAATTCTCTGCAAGAAGAGAGCAAAAATTCAACCAGGAAAAGCACAAGTGACAGCAGCAGCTGTTGAAAGGAAGATCGAGAATAGCTTTATGAACTACAGTGCCTAACTTTGTACAGGGCTTCACACCAACTACCCACGTAACTTCCTCAACCAAAATCATTTCTGGTTCGTTTCCTGACTTCTCTGGCTTCGCATGACAAAGTTGTGACACGAACAAAAACCACATAGATCCACAGTACTATGATTCTCAGGTAGACGGAGCAAAGACTTGCCAATGAACTTGTAAAATATTGCTTGTAAAAAATTATTGGTAACACGGATACCATCAATATAGCGAATGAACTATTCAATTGTGAAACATTTTCCTGCGTGAAATTGTTTTGTAGTAGCAGGCGTATGTTCAAAGTAAAGAATCGTTGGTTAAGTCCTATTCGAATGCACAGCAATCAATGGTCGTATTGTATGCTTCAAAATCCAAAGCTTTAATATTGTCGTGTGCGAGCGACGAAGCCTCTCGCATCATCAGGCGACTATTCGGTCCGACTATTTCAAACGTTGTCTTGCAAGGTATGAAAAATTCGTCCATGTTCGAAATACATCATTTTTTTATCCTTGCGAGTCCGCTCCGTCGATGATGGACAACTGCTTTCACTGCATGACCTCCTCAGAAGCCAAAGGTACTGAAGATTTTTATTGCTTAGGGAGACAAATGGAGGGCTTTGCGACCGAGGTGCGGAAGCAGAAACATTGCAGTAGATTAAGTTAGAAGTTATTTAGAGCTTCCACATTTCAAGCTATCCATAATAATCATTTGAAAGGATGGAAAAAGGCACAATAAAGCTTGGAATCGAGGAAACAGGTAATCTGTACACAAGGTTCGTCTCCACACCCAGCGCAAAGAAATAATGTGATTTAAAGAAGTTAATGAAAAATTAATAAAGTTGAAATAAAAAGTGAAATCACGGCACTGAAAAAAAGAAAGCACTCAATCGAAAAAAAGATGGTCCGTAGGAAATAAAAATCTATCATATTACAACAAAAGAAAAGTCAGCTTGAGCTTGGGACCTCATACCATACCCGGGGAGAGCTAATTCCCATAGATACAATAGTTTAATCCCTGTGAGGGGAGATACGTTATGAAGCTGTCACAAATTCGCTGAAACAATCGCTAGTGCGAGTAACAACTGATACTTGTCTCCAACAAGGTAAGTTACGTTACTACTGGAGTTATTGGGTGCGACCAACACGTGTATATATAGTACCGTTACTTGTCGTTCGAAATGCTTCTAAACTTGAAATACACCATAAGCGCAAGTGCCACACTCAGACGAATGCTGCACCACATTATTCACACCAGGTCACTGCGCGTAATTTATTACATTCATGGGTTAGAAAATGAATATAGCAATTTAAGAGAATACATGTCAAAATATCATTTTTGCAATCAATAAAGAAATTCCATTCTCCTTTCCTGGTGCTGATGATGTCCATTGAAATTAACTTTATACAAAGATGAATATTATACAGGGCCAGTTCACCAGAAACGCCCTGGCATAGCCAAACACGGAAATCATGACGCACAACCCAGTTTCTGATATGCGAATGTATTTATTTTAAGTTTAATAAATTTAAAAAGATGAAATGGCCCGACTTGGAACAAAACTCACTGTAACTCTTTTCAACTTAAATAACCGAACCTATTCATACCGATCCTAAACCAAGTTAAACTAATTTATCACAACCCGATCACGAAATTTCTATTCACCTAACCAGTGGCCTGGTCAACTACAGTTAATCGTAACGATGATACCACTCCAACTTCAAATATACGCCCAATTTTACCCAAGTTATTCAGTTTAGCGCTACTAACGAAGGATCTACGCTCTATTTGTTATACTAGGATAGATCCCTAAATTCAGCTTGTTCTGTATATTTGGACATTGTTCAAGTCCGGAGTTTATTTTTAATTTGCAAGATCAGCTCTAATTCGATCACTTTTGGTGCTAAACTTTACCTGTACTGGAGATGCTCTCGTGTATAAACAACAGACCTGCTGTTTCATCGGCTGCATTCGACCAGTTCGGTAGCGAAAGCATCCAACGAGTTGAGTGCAGTCAAAACCATCATACATGAACGACAAGTGTTAATGCTACGACACTCAACTCTGGTAATTCCCTTACGCTGCATATCTTGATTGCGAATCAAAATGCAGGGAGAGATAACTCAAAATAGGCCACCGCAAAAAGCGTTGGAGCGATTGCAAGAGAACTTTTACACGACGTTCATTAGTTGGACATCCACACGTAAAGCTATCAAAAGGTGAATCAAACCTTCAAACTAATAAGAATTAGACAACAAACCTTCACTCGGTGTAAAATAGCCCCTGCAAGTTCTAGATATACTGTGATGAATAAGCTATCAGTACAATGGGAGACAATGAAATCGACGATACAAAAAGGAAATGCATTACAACAATCGTTTGAGAGTGCAAGATACTTTCATAATAACACCCATTTACTTATGAAGAATACTTTTAACAATCGAATCTTTTTGAAAATATCACAAGGTTAGCCTGAAGTAGAGGTAAGTGATTCAATTGTCAGGTCATCTCATAAGCTCTGTCCGAATTTTGAACAAATAAAACAAGTGACCAAATGTTACATTTAATTAAAGATGCAATCATCAATGTACTTTCCCCTGGTCAATTAACAAACATTTCAATACCATTATTGCAAAATTCTTTTGCTTTGAAACGAAAAACTCACAAATGTAAATTTTAACCTCTTCCTGCGTTGCAAAAGCCGGTTCTTCCAAATCATTTTGTAAGCTACGAAACAAATGGTAGTCTGAAGGAGCTGCTGAGTTTCCTTTCTTGAACTCGTAAAACACAACGGGCCTCAAACGATTCTTGGATACTTCTATGTTAGCAGGTTTTCCACAAGAAAAATTTAATTTTGTAGTTCTGTAAAATAAAATTGGATCAGTTTAAATACATTTTGACATAAAAATGTTTAGCTCTATTAAACATTCTAAAATACTCTCAATTTTGTTCAATTTAAAAAAATTGTAAAATTCTGCCAGAACTGATGGGATGACCTGTTAAATTGTACTTGCATTCGGGTACAGTAAATTTATACTGTATAATAAAAATAATTATAAACCTTTTTCCTTTTCTGGAAAAATTCACCGCACCTAGCCCAATTTTATTCATTCCTAAAGTTTTTTGTTCAAATTCCAGCGCATTACGCGTACATGTTCCAGGGAAATTCATATCGTAACAATAATTATTGCAAGCATTCATGCCACGAACAATTTTCCAGATTGATTATCGCTCTTTTAATCTGATACAAAAATTGGATATATTATAATGTTCTTATTGCTACTTGATTTTGATCTGAAGCGGTCACAAAGAGCTATTGCAATTTTCGTGCTACCGACATTCTACCGTGACATACTCCGTCACCACATGATCTGCACGGGACTGTATGTTAAGTTTCTCCCAAAACTCTTCACCAAAACATATTTAGCTCAATTTTGTAAAACAGCACCGCCGTTTTCGACAGCAGTGGTAAAACAACGAAGAGAATAGACCATATAAGAGAATTTTTCGTTTTCTATATTTTATCACTCAACAGTTACCAAAGAACGAAAGGAAATGCAGATGAAACTTGGATACAACGCGTCGTGACAGTCTAGCTCAGGAGAGGCGGAAGGCAGACACCAAACCTCACAATAATTGAGTGAGTTAAATTAAGACAGAGAGTTTGGCTCGGTACGCGGCCGGAAGTGTACACACACAAAGAAAATAGCGCTCAAAAATGTGTTGAGGAAGACGCATTTGCCCCCCGCGTCATATTAAATAAAAGTTTTATTTCTAGGGCAAGAATTTCTTTTGTCATATGATCCAGAGACGCGTCTCGCGTTCATGGTCAGCAAAATGTCTTGATGCAGCGCTGTAAGTCTGCTCGGTCACGTGACTCAGCAGCTTGTGCTGCACGCACACACTCTGCAGCCTGTGCTGTACGCACACACTCTGCAGCCTGTGCTGCACGCACACACTCTGCAGCCTGTGCTGCACGCACACACTCTGCAGCCTGTGCTGCACGCACACACTCTGCAGCCTGTGCTGCACGCACACACTCTGCAGCCTGTGCTGCAGACACGCACACACACTCTGCAGCTTGTGCTGCAAACACGCACACACTTGCAGCTTGTGCCACAGACACGCACACACTTGCAGCTTGTGCCGCAGACACGCACACAGACACACACACTCTGCAGTTTTTGTTGAGGAAAGGAAGAGGCTCAGTAGTAAAGCCAGCAACAGAGAGCAGGAGACTCTGCAGGAGCAGCAGCAGCAGCAGCAGCAACAGTAGCAGCAACAACAGCAGCAGCAACAAAAACAACAACAACAACAACAGCAGCAGCAACAACAACAACAGCAGCAGCAGCAACAACAACAGCAGCAGCAACAACAACAACAGCAGCAGCAACAACAACAACAGCAGCAGCTGCAGCAACAACAACAACAGCAACAGCAGCAGCTGCAGCAACAACAACAACAACAGCAACAGCAGCAGCAGGAGGATGAGCACCACAGCATCGGCCGCACCACCACCACCACCGCACCAGCAAATGTCGACGTCTCTTTAATGCACGCGAACCGCAAAATGTCACGTCGCTCCGAAGTCGCCAGCAGCCCGTGATTTTGAGAGCACTTTAACTTGCGTCACACACCTCCTAGTGAAGTTGAAAGTGCAAAAAAGTTCAGATGCCAAAATTGTATAATGTTCGTCTCATGTACCCAAATTCTGAAATATGTTGCAAACTTGTAGAAAATTGTAGAAAAATAGGCTTTTCGCCTAACTCCCTCAAGTATATCTACAGGTACAAATAACCGTGTCTATTTGGGAAAAAAAGTGGAAAACATTTCATAGTAGCGCTCTACAAGCGCGCGTTTAAAATCGCGATAGAAATGAATTTACGTGTAAGATAGCTTCAATTTTTGAAGCGAGAAATTGTTCAATTTTTAATCTGGAATTCAGTTTAAAATCAAGTACTTTACCACGGTATGTTTGTAAACTATCACGGCCTCATTAACCTTGTGTAGCCGTTATATGACCCATCAAGCATTCAAAAATTCCGCTGAAAAGTTTCCATTTTCCTCAGAACTTGTTCTCGTAAATAGTCTTAATGAACTTTTCAAATTCGCACAAACTTTCCCAAGGCAAAGACCACGGGCTTAACGTTATGAAAAAGAATTATCGAAAGAAAACACCTCAAAACCCAAGAAATGCGGGAAGAAATAAATATTCTTGATGAACTTTTCGAATCCGCACGAACTTTTTCCCAGGCGTAGACCACGGACTTTCATAAGAAGAAATTGCGAAAGACAACTCCATAAAACCCAAGAGATCCAGAAAAAAGTGAATATTCTTAATGAACTTTTCAAATTAGTACAAACTTTTTCACAGGCTTAGACCACGGGCTTTGTGAAGAAGAATCAGTGGAAGACAATTCCACAAAACTCAAGAGATGCGACAAAAAGTTGACGTGCCACCGTGACGCGGGTGCCCGCGCATCGCAAGGAAAGAACATGTCCTCCTGTCTGGAACAGCACCCGCTGGTCGTGTATTCCATTTTAATAAAAAGGTCTACTCAACCATTAGCTCGGCACCTCACATATTCCAGCTGGGAGCGTTAATTCTTATAGATACAATAGTTGTATCCCCCCTGAGAGGAGAGGAAGAAATTGCAGGTCTGTTATACATGAGAGCATCTCCAGTAGATATCAAATTTGGTGCGTATTGCACTAAAATTGAATGAAGTATTTATAAGGCAAAATGTAAGTTCAGTAAGGCACGAAAGGGGGATAAGCCGAGGGACATTAATCAGAAAAGGAAAGGAAATGAGAAAGTAGAAACCCAAAGAAAACAACAAAAGAATTTGAAAACCGTTTGAAATGTAATGACGGAATCGAGACAGAGGAGATTTAGAATATGATGGGTGAAGTACGTGAAATGGCACCACCACCTGACGCAACAGCAACAACAGCACCACCACCTGTCGCAACAGCAACAACAGCATCACCACCTGACGCAACAACAGCAACAGCACCACCAGACGCAACAGCAACAACAACAGAGCGCTCTGCTTCATCTCCGACTCAAGCACAACACCCTGAAGATAATGACGCCTCTCCGCACTTTCTATGCACTTGCGCCACCATCTGGAATAGAGGCGCTATGCACCAATTGTTTCGACCAAGAGAATACTGAATTAAATCGAAAGTTAACGGGGGGAGAACATTCATTCATAGAGAACAGACACGGTATCTAAATTTCAATAATTAATGCAAGAATGAATACGTGTCTGTCAATGATAAGAACTTAACGTGTCTCTCGTGAATGTGGAGCCTGTAAATGAAATTAATAGTAGTTCACACGATAAGACATGTCGAGGCTAAGAAGTGCTGGGCGAGTACTTAATTTGTGTTACAAATTCAAACGAAAGTGAAATGGCATTTGAGGAGTTCAGAAATACAAAGCCTTTTAAAAATTTACGAATGAATGGCTACGAAACTGATGGTAAGGTTGTGTTGAATATTTTTAAATGCCACAAAAACGTTAACGTTGAACAAACCCTTTTGAAGTGGGATGCATTGAAGCAAACACAACAGTGCCAGATGCTGCATGAGTTCACGCGTAAGGCAACAGGCAGAGCAGCAATAAACAAATGCATTACTAATGTTGTATTATCAACGCTGGTACTACTCATGCGGTAGATGAAAACGAGCGTGGGAGTCTATGGTGTGATTTCTTCGGTGTTTAGTTCGTCTTCCTGGGAAGTATTAATATGTATCCAGAAACAGTTACTGAAGCTCGACCGGCATAAAAAGGAAGAAGTTACAGTATGCAATACCACCACCAGGAACAGCTGCTAGAATTCGACTTGAACAGAGAAGAAGCAATACCTTCACGAACTGGACGGGCGCAAATTGGAGTAATAAGATGTAGTGCTCAAGAACCTCATCTGAAGCTGAATTGATGCAGATGTATCCGCTTGATACACGTGTACCTTACTGAAGCGTAGGCGCAGTTGCGTGATAGTCACCGACGAAACGGGCTGTGATTCTAAATATTTTAATTTATTCCGTGTTAATATTTTTAATTGATTTCGTGTCAATATTTACATTTTATTCCTTGTTAAAAGTTTTTTAACACAGGAGATCAACATTTATAAAATCATGAACTCGTATGCTATCAGTCTTCTACATATATATGCATGAGAGGACTGCAGCAACACGCATCGTACTCACCGCTTCCCCACACACATCAGCACACAGCGGTACTCACCTGTAGAGGAGAAAAATAACATTAGGGTCATTCGAAATGAATATAAGTGAACACTATGTAGGAGAAATTGAAATTTATAAAAGAGGTTCGTTATACACAGGGTTGCAAAATTGGCCTTTTCTGACGAGATTTTCTTAAATTTAGTTGCTTTCCAAAATAAATTTTGATCATAACGACAATTATCAGCTCCTACAGGTTTGCCAATTACTGATTTCTAAGGTCAAATTTTGTGTAGGAAAAGCAAAGTTTGAGAACGTTCGCTGGGAAAATCCCAATCTACCTACTCTAATTGTACGGCAAGATTTTATTCAGAGTCCGAAATTTCATTAGTCCAGAACCACAAGCAGCAGCACCTTCACCTGACGCAAATCTTAGCTAAATTGAACTCTCAGATATGTG
This sequence comes from Platorchestia sp. MABIK, assembly GCA_014220935.1. NCBI lineage: Eukaryota > Metazoa > Arthropoda > Malacostraca > Amphipoda > Talitridae > Platorchestia > Platorchestia sp. MABIK. The sequence continues at coordinate 42,001 of JACJUY010007679.1, forward strand.
CTAGTCGCAGCTTCACTTCTCTCCTGTCTTGATAGAATAGCTTCAAATTTGCGCACTAAGGGTGAAGAATAAATTTTTCGTACACTCTAAACACACTCAAAAAATAGAGTAAAATTATTTTTGTTCCGAATACATGACGAAAATTTGTTGGTGTTAGAACACGAAACGAGGAAATTAAACATTTCAGTGAGGAAATTCAAGGTCTAAAATTCAACTAACAAAATTAACGAAAAAGGAGAAGTGAAATCTAATTAAA
>JACJUY010007680.1:2368-16804 GCA_014220935.1 Platorchestia sp. MABIK
AGTGCTTCGCTTCGAGGAAAACAGTGAAACATATGGGTTTTTTGTACTGAGTGCTATCTCACTCCAATCAGGAGAGTTTTAATAATTTTCTCTACTTCACTTCTACACGAACAAGAAAGCAGTAAAACAATGCACTTTTTTCTTAAGTTATGGAAGAAAATGCCGACTTAGGAATAGCGAGTTTGTTCCAACGAAGTATACCAGTTGCGTTGACGATTTTATTATTTGCTGTGGCACAGAGAGATATAATTTCATCAGGTTTTCTAGCTTCATGCCGAAACTAATTTGAATTACGTTCCTGGAAGAGTCGATTAAATGTTAGTTTTAGACCCCTTAATGCAACAAAGGCGTTCTTAGGAGAGGAAGGAAGAAGGCATCATTTATTAAGGAGTTGAGAGAACGCGGAAGCTGTGCATAAGGTGCATAGAAACAGTAAGTTGAGAACAGAGTTCCCGTAACAACATAAAAGTTGAAGACAGAAATGGTAGGAACTGAAAAAATAGGACAGCAGTGAACAGAATAAAGTTGGTCTATAACAATCTTGAAACCTATTGTATTTCAACAAAAGGAAGGCCTACCAAACCTTTACCTCGGGATCTCACACATTCTCCCTGGGAGTTAGGTTAGTAGAAGGACCAGAGCTAGAATAGAAAATCCATTTTATTCAGCGCCATCATTATCAGATTGAAACTTTCCATTTTTCATTGAGAAATGAATTCGATTGTCATTTGAAGAGATTATAGGTTCGCTTAGGCTTCCCTAACAGCTACAAAAAAGAGAGGAAGGAGGATGGCACCATTTAGTATGGAAATTAGAGAATGCGGAATCCATGCAGAAGGAGCATCAAAACAGTAAGTTGGGAAAGAACTTCATGAATCAAGATAAAAATTGAAGAAGAAAGTAGTAGGTGCTGAAAAACAGGACAGCAATGAACTGAAAAAAAGTCCTTAACATAACAAAAACATTTTATTTCAACAAAAAAATACCTACTTAACTCTAAGCTCGGGCCCTCACATTTTCCTCCTGGGAGCGCTAATTCTCATAAATACAGTAGTTGTATCCCCCTGAGGGGAATTTTAACGTTGAACTCGGTTCAAAAAGAGCTGTTGTATAATGCAGTCATGAGACCTTAATTGAATATTTCTTGTATCGTCCACAGCCGGCGAGCGACGCTAAGTTTTTAATTTTACTTCGTTGCCAAGGTTGAGGGCATTTTTAATTGATTCGCCCAACAAAAGAATATTATATTTGAGCCCTTCAACAAAGGTATCTTGAATTTCATAATTAACCAACGAGGGCATCTTATATTTCAGTTGTAAAACCTGAATCTTCAGCATTTTCCCTCTTATCTAAACACGTCACTGACATCTTCCTGTGACGCTCATAAATTCCTTTCCATCGTAATCGTTTTACTACCTTCGTATTTCTATTCTCGTATAGCATCGTTGAATTTTTAACTACTTGCGTGAGTTCATTTGGATTTGATGTGAGATCGGTATGATTAAATTTTTACATGTGAATAACTAAATCGACGATTTGTCAGTCAGATTTACTTATTGTAAACACGGAATGTCAAAATGCTCAAAGGAACGTACTTTGATTGTTACACAGACGCTACAATATGATCACGTGAAGACACATCAGCTGGCGTGATAATCCGATTTAAACTCGTAAAATGCTGCTCAATTTTGCATGAGCTGAGTTTCAATCATTATTTTGTCTTAGCGTTTTCTACTAATTCAAAACCTTCCATGCAAGAAGTACTACACTCTCATGAAGTTAAGTCTGTACTAATTGAAAGCTTGTATTTGTTCTCAAAACCATTAATAAAACCTCATAAAAGATAAGAGTTTTTCAATCTAGTTCATTTCATAACAATTAAAACGCTAGGCTTTCGAATTTTGAATCATTACTGACACACAATTCGCACCATTCTGAATTTGAACGCGAATAACTAAGTAACACTTTATATGTTTGGCTTCCTAACTCAGATATCTAAGGATGCACATTTGTTATTGCAAATATGAAAAATAGGTTTAACAAGTCACACAAGTTCGATGAAGGAACGGTTATTTCAAGCAATCATTCCCTACACCGGCCTACGGTGAAGGCACCATCATCATCGCTGATGTAGGTATGATACAAAAGTGACGTGTGTCACTGGAACTGCATCACCCTGGTCACGGTAGAGGAAACACGGTGAGGTTTTGCGTTGACGGTGTGGTTTTGCTGACGTCACGGCAACGAACCAATAGTAGCGCTCATACTGCTTCTGGTTGCACTGCTACCCCCAAATCTGGGTCCACTATTAGCCTAACGACGCGGCGTTTTGGAGACGTCACAAAGTTTGTTTGAAATGAAGTCTTTCTATTGGCTAGCCGAACAAGAGGAGATGAATTTTCTCCAATAGAAATGACCCTTCCTTGTTTCCTCTACCTTGACCATGGTCGTGAATGAGGCTTCGCCTTCGCAATGAGAGCAGCGCAGCTTAGGTGGCTTGCGAGACTTCTGACGCTCGGCTTGAGCCAGAGTTTTATCATGGATTTTTTGCTGCCTAGAGTGACTCAGGATTCTGTAAATATCGTTCTCCATGCGTCCCAAGCCACCAACTTATCCGTGTTTTACTTCTAAGGATTACTGGGTTGTATCTGCTGGCCATGAAAAGTTGACTTAATGAACGTTTAATACAATTTCAAACCTTTTGACTTTTAAAGCGTTCTTTCTTTGAAGATTAATGTTGCTTCTTTTAGTTTAAAAATCTAATTCAGATCAAAAGCAAACCTTCAGTGACTTTTGAATAAATCAGGATTCAAAATTTACATGCAGAGTGAAGCAGATAGGACATATTAGTGAAAGCTCAAGAAAGATATGACATCAATTGCTCCGAAGAAAAATTTTATGAGAGGTAAATAATGCAAGGTAATCTCTGCAGAGAGATTCCTAATCTTGCCATAAAACGATAAAATTTTCGACTAAAAATTACATAGGAACTAGTTGGGTCCCAATCACTAGCTGCCCCAAAATAACACATAATTATGTGAAAATAAAATGATTGGATTACGTAACATATATTAGTCAGTTCGAGACTCCCTTATCCACAACAAAAGCAATCTTGGGAGATCAAAGAGACAAGACCGTTCAGCATGGAGTTAACAAAACAGGGAATTTATACACATGGTGAGTTCCCACACAGGTTATCCTGAGCATATAAACAACAATTTATGGACTAAACGAAAAAAGGAAGAAGAGATAATAAAGAACACATAAAACTGAGAGAAGTAAAGTAAGCACTTGTAAAGACAAGAACTCTGAAAGCTAATCTTTTGTTGAGGTAACCTAACAGTAGAATGGAAAGGAAAAAAATAGAAAATTGTAATTGAAACGAGCCAATTGGCCCATGCCTCTGTTGACCCCAAGTTCCGTGCCGTCAGACACCCCTCACGCGCGGGAACCAACTGAACACATAACCAGCCATCAATTTTCACGCACAAGCACCAGCACCTTCATGTTAACTAACACAATTTCTCTTAACGCTGCTTTTACAAAAATGTGATCCCGTTATTTGATAGTTTTCGTCGCATTATTGGAAATACTAGAGCCAAAATCACTTTTTCACGTCAAGCTAACGCTGCTCTCTGTCAATGCATAAACAATAGAATCGTAATTCAAACGCAAAAACAAATGTGGTTTCCGATAATACATATAGAAGTACGCATTTAATTTTTCTTTTTGAAACATCCTGGAATTCTGGTAAGCCCTCGTTCTTTAGAATTACTGAAGAATTGCAAAACCAGTAAAGGTGAAGATGATTTTGAACAGTGTCACCCTGGAGGTGCCAGTTGTCATAGCATAGGATAAATAAACTTGACTAAATTTGTTGCTCATTCTATGCCGCTTGAGGAATAAACTGATTGAAATTCAATTGAAAACAATTTTACGTAGAGAATCATACGAGACACGCAATGACCATCAGCAGAGAACCTTTGGGTAATTGGGCATTCAGTCATTCGCATCATTCCAAATTCAAGTCGTCCATCCAATGTGAGTGAACTAGAAAGGAATTTAAATCCATTTAAAGTTCGTAAAGGAATTCAAGTTCATGAGGTCGGCTAATATTCTAATTGAAGTACTCATTACGTGAAAAAATTGTACGCAGTTGATCGAGTTGACCATCGGTAGAAAGAAAAAATGGACACGAAGTTAAAAAAAAACACTCATTCAACCTCGCTGACTAGTGGATCTTGGCAAAAAACGACCGTAAAGAAAAAAAGAGACACAAAATCAATTAAATGATACTCACTCAGCCTCGTTGACGGGTGTGGTCATGGCGAGAAATACACAGTTGAGGAGGATGGTTGTCATGACGAGGTAGTCAAAAAATTGGTTGGTAGACAAATAGATGGCAGCTCTCCGTATTGGGTGCCACGGTGAGAACAAGAACAGGGATTTGGAGGCGGAGAACCGATGCACGTAGTTCTTGCGGAATCTTTTGGACACCACGCAGAATGTCTGCGAAAGAGAAGAAGCTTACGTGAGCTTTCAAAAAAGTTGAAGGAGATATTCCTTAACTATTTTAGCTTCGATCATGTTCGTCTAACTTCTAATTAGACTTGCATTGGTCAGAGCCATGTTAACACGTTTGCGATACGTCTCATCAATGCTTGTTTGGAAATTTTCAACTATAATTTAAAATTAGTGGTATTCAATAGACCCAGTTAAGGATCAGTTTTCATAAAATTGCTGACAACTTTCGACTATAAATTTAAGTTGAATATTTAACTTCAGTTTAACCCATCGCAGTCAACGTGTTATCATGTTCACTGCGTTTCCGCGGCTGTCAACAGTTGGTTTGGTTAGGTTGCAAGTAGCAGAATTGGAAAATCGATTTTCCAGCGTGAATCAATTTTAATTCTTCCAAATGAATATGAAAAACACAATTGCACTATAACATTTCTTCTTGTATGATAACAATTTGATTTAAAAAATGTCGCGAAACAGATAAAATGTCCTGAATGTTTATTCCGATACGTAAATGAGCAATTTACCTGTTGGTACACATGTTGCCCAATACGCAGGGAACGTGTTAATGACCAACCATCCTCAACTTGATATGTTTGAGCACACGCTCTTGTTTGAGGTAAAATAAATTTTTTTGTCGTTGAATTAATTTTCACCCTATTATTTATACCTAGTGACATGTGTCACGATCGTTCTCCTGTACCAAGTTGCTTTAGTACTGCATAACTTCTCACAATACAAACATATAATTCCTCGAATAACTCTGTTTCAAGAGCACAAGGTCATTGTATAAGATTTCATTTTTTCAGTTTGATATTGGAGACTATTTTCCATCAGTTAAGGCGAAGGACCGTCGCCAGATGTCGTCAATGTCAACAGCCCCGCTGTCCCAGGAACTTAATTTTCAGTTAGTGTGAATCATGCAGAATGCGGGAGTGTTCTATTCTCATTTGCTATTAATTCCCATAATGATATTAGTAAAAGCACGAGTTCTTACTGGTTTCACTCAAAAATTTTGCAAAAGTTTTCCCTTCTTTAAATAGGTTTGTAACTGATCGTGGACGTACGAAAGTGAGTTGTCTTCTGGGCTTGTATGGAATCTTTTTCAGCCTCATTGGTAATTGGCAAGTGAAACAACTCTTTTCCCGCATCGGCAAAGCCATAGAAACAATCTCAAGCCAAACAAACAATAAGCAGGGTGAAAGAGTTATAAAATAAATGGAATCAATAATGACTGAACTAAAGGCTGATGTTAGTAGCGTAGGTTGTTTATAGGTATGGCACAAAAAATACTGATTCAAGGAATAACTAAAGAATTAAAAATTAGCGCTGTTCAATGCCAACAAGCAGAGGCAATGTTTGGTGAAACTCCAGAGAAAAAAATCAACACATATATGAAGCAAAAATAGTCTACACTGTTGTTAATATTACCTGACTAGTTATTTAAATTCTACTTTTGATTCAAAAAGTTCAAATGGAAGGTTAGGAGCAAAATAAAAAAAATTATCTTTCTCGAATGCGTGTCCAACAGACCATTCAAGGAAAGAATGTCTTGAAATTGCAAGACAAGAGCATTTCACAGCGATGATTAGAACCAGAGACAATTTTCCTGGTGTGTGGAAAACTCGTACTTGGTCTTTCGTGATTATCCAAAATTTCTGTCAGATTGGAGCAGAGTTGGTCACTTCCGTAATGACATTATGCTTTTGCGATAATGTTTTCATGAACGACATTGTTTTTCTGTGAAAAATTATATTTTCGAAGTTTTCCACTCATTTTTTACGGACGACGTTGAAAAACGAGAAATGACCACTGTTTTTGCATTCAATTTTTATGAATCACTTCATTGTTATCAGTATTACGCAGTAACAATTTTATAGGTGATAAGTATCGAAGGTTGCGAATGAAAAACCTGCAATGATAGTGAATATTTTGTTTCGTCATCCATAGTGTACACTTTTTACAAAACCTGAGCATCAAAGTTAATTAAATTCGTTCAAGTTAATTAAAAAAAGAACTTAAAGATCATGAAATGTGCAAATCTGGCAATCCATTAACATATTTTGAAAGGACATGCGCATTTCTGAGAATCCATCAACTCATTTTGAACGTACACACGAGATCTCAAATGCGTTTTTCTTCATTACTTTTGAAATCACACAGCAATCATTTTCGTAGAGAGGCTCCTAATTCGAAAAAATTCGCAAGCCTCCTTTGCATTCCCATCCTGCATGCAGTAAACGATCTCGAAGGCGAAAACCGTGCAACAAAACATGGAAGAGTTACACGAAAATTATCCCTTCGTGACAATGGCTGTCAACGCTGCAAATCCAAGATCGTAAAGCAGTGATGTTCACAACAGCCGCGAGTGCGAGAGGAAGGCCGAGGATATGAAAATATTCCCATTTTGTGGCAGACGTCATTTTCTTGCGCCGGAAAAGCGGACGTTGCTGTGCAATGTACGCAGGGGTGCTGCAATACAAAGCATCAGCTTCAGTGATTTTTGATCCTGTAAACTTGATCTTTTTTGTTGCAGAAAAGTGCAATTTAAAACTCGGCAGGCCGCCCAAATCTTGCTGTGAAAAATGAGATCCGTTCCTGATATATATTTTTAAACAGAGTACTATAACAAAGGTCGAAATTACATTTTATGTGGTGATTTAGGTCTTCATTCGCATGCGTGCTATGAATTCGAAGATGAAGCACAATGGGGAATTTAAGTTTACGAATTAAGCTCTTCGCAGCTTTTGAAGGGTTGGTTACCTTTCCGGAAATCTCGCCAAGAAAATGTCAGGCGCTTGGAATGAGAATCTAAGTGTGATGAAATGTTTGCGGTTTTCTGAAAAACACTGACTCGATACCAAAGCAGTACAAGTATAGGAAAGGGACGCAAGACACAAGAGAGAAACGTTTCTGTAAACTTGAGGGAGGCTTCGTATCCATGAGGAACAGCCCCTCATTAAACGAATAGGATTATACATCGTAGTATTATGTACACTGAGATACCTGTACCATTGAACTTTTCACTTCCACCTCAGAAAGGCTGGAAAAGGAAATCATTAAAGTGAATTGTTTTAGTCATACATCGGACAAGTGTATCAGAATGCATTTGTTTTAATGCTTAAAATTATAAAAGTTATTAAAGCAAATGTTGATAAGTTGATAAATTTTTCGTTGTAAAATCCATTTGATTTGCAAAAATCTTTCTCAAATGAACAATAAACATTGAACAACTTTTCAAATATATATTCAATTCCGCTCAAACGTTGCATGAATTCACTGAAACAATAAATAGCAATAGTTAAAAGTTCTTCATCATGTTCCACCCTTTCAATCTTTAACTAAACTTTTATTTTTTCCGGAGCAATATAGTTTTTTGTCTTCACTGCGTGTGCAAAAAGGTTTTTCCGAGCAAAACTCTCGAATGCTGCGACCGATGTTGGCCTGATTTGAGCGACGCTTGGGCTGTCGTATTTCGCATATATTTTCTTACTTTATTTTTGCTGAGTTACGGCTTCGGGCGCTCAGATCGGGTGATGTGAAATCGTGTTCCTATTTTTTTCATGCCGACTGAAACACCACTACTCCACGTGCAACTATTGAACATGGAATGATCAATATTGTCGGCAATGTCCGTAAAAATTGTTTACAAATGTTGGAATATAGATGTTTTTCAGAATCTAAATTCATTTAACTTCCTTCACGTCACTGAAATCCCCATGAGGAAGACAAATTTTTCTAGGTGCAGAGGTAAAAATAATACATTGAGCATCGGCATAAATTATAGTGATATGGACGCCGAACGTTATGATTGAGGAAGAAAGCAATCCGAGGAGTGATGAACAGTGTTCGATGTATGCAGTAGTGGCAATAATAAAAAGTAGCTGATTTTAAAATGCTGTAGCTTGTAAAATGTTAGTGCTAGAAGGCTAAAATATTTCCATGGGAAAAAGCAAGATTTAAAATTTTATGTCATTTCGAGAATTATGTCTATTTGGCCTACCTTAAAAATAAATGTGACATTTGGTACGCCAAATAGATAAAATTATTGGAACACAATGAAACTTTAAATCCTGCTCTTTTGAATTTATCATTCAGATTCGCCATTCAGATTCGCCATTCAGATTCGCCATTCATATTCGCCATTCATATTCACCATTCATATTCACCATTCATATTCACCATTCTTATTCACCATTCATATTCACCATTCATATTCACCATTCATATTCACCATTCATATTCACCATTCATATTCACCATTCATATTCACCATTCATATTCACCATTCAGATTCACCATTCAGATTCACCATTCAGATTCACCATTCAGATTCACCATTCAGATTCACCATTCAGATTCACCATTCAGATTCACCATTCAGATTCACCATTCAGATTCACCATTCAGATTCACGATTTTACTGAACGATCTCATTTACCTGCAATTAAATGAGGGCCCTACGGTTCTCTCGCACCACACGTTCAGATGCTCAGCGTTGCAGCGTCACACCAACACGCCTCTGCGACCTGGCACTCGCGCAGGAAATGCACCATCACGTCTCGGTAGGATTTTTAACAAAGATCATGATGGTGAAGTGGATGAAGGTCATGATGTGGATGATGGTGATGATGTGGATGGGATGATGATGATGTGGATGGGATGATGATGATGTGGATGGGATGATGATGATGTGGATGATGACGATGAGTAAGTCAATGATGATGATGTGGATGGGATGATGATGATGTGGATAGGATGATGATGATGTGGATGATGACGATGAGTAAGTCAATGATGATGATGTAAGCGATGAAAACGTGGACGAACTCCAATTTTACTGCAGTCCAATACCTCTGGAGGCTTCTCCTTCATAAGTAGATTGGAATTATTGGCAAAAATGCATCATTTTATTGTCTTTCGCCTTTACGATCTACCAGTAAAATTAAAAAAAAAACTAATTGACACTTATGAAGAAAATGAGTGAAGAACTGAATGAAATCCGACAAGCGAACTTTTTCTCAAAGTCCCCAACTTGCTGTGGTGCGTACAGCGCATGCCTAAAAATCTATTTCTAAAGCAGGCAATATTGTTCCCGAAACAAGCAATGCGACAGACGAAATCATGAGATCGAATTATTACTTTAAAACCAAATGTTTTCTTGGCGAAGATCTATGGACTATAAAAGAAACAGTTTTGAAGTTGGCAGCTTTGAAAAAGTTTCATTAAATAATGTTTTGGATTGGATGAAACTTCAGTACTGGAACCCTTTTTGACGAGAGTTATACCTTAAATATTCAACGAGAATAACTTTCTCTGAATTACATCGAGATGATCTTGATAAATTTGAATTAAAAGTCAGAGATAAAAGTGAATAAATTTAACTTGATCCCCTTACCTAACTCATGCTCATCATTTATTTGGGGTTATCGTTGATTTAATTTCATGGCAAATTCATGAGCTTGCTGAGCGAGAATTCGTCTTTTATTTTTGTTCAGTCTAATTTATAATTCATTTGAAACACATCGCTTAACACATTCCAGCAACCTTCCAGCACTAGCAACATTAGGAGAACCATATCTGAAGTCACTCTGGAATTCAATTTCTTTGGAGTTTTATAAAAAAAATAAGCGCATGTACTCGAGTTCGTTCCGTCTTGTAAACTGGTTTCGGTGCCATCCAAATGCGGACATTTTCCATTTCGTTCACTGCTCGAATCCTTCTCTTTACTGCGCGAATTCTTCGACGCAAGTTTTGAGCGCGAGCAGGCGCACCGAGGAAGGCAGAGCGCTAATGCAATTCATATGCCGAGTCACGGCTAAACGGTCCTAGGATTCCCGAAATAGAGAAATTTTTCGGCCGTTTCTTTAGCTCGAAGACTTCCTTCACGCGTCTAGGCTCGAAGCGCTACAGGCATGGCGCTGTAAAAACTTCATGAATATGACCCTGTCCGCACTTCTGGCCCGGGCTAACTTACAGAAGTGAGCCTTCTGATAGACGCTCGGAACTTCACGTCTTCAAGATGTCAAAATGATAAATTAAAGACACGTTGTTTTGAACTATCTGTAGCTGGAGGATGTGGGGCTCAAGGGCTATTTGCAACGCAGGACAAACTTAATTTGTAGAAGATAGCACGCAAACTCGTTTTCTTGTACGCAACGTCTGTTTGGAAAACCAATAACACTCAGTTCTACAAAACAGCAAATATCAGAATTTTATTAAAGAAAAACCCATGCGCAGTTTGGAACTAGATTCAGCATTATTTCCTTTTCTGCAGATCTGTATCTATCTTCACTTCAAACGGCGAAGCAGCACGTTGTTTAAAAATAAGGCTATTTTCACTGACTGTTTCTCGATCGTCTCAGAAATGTGTTTGCCAACATTCAAGTGATTAGGTCGGCAGGCGTTCCCAATTATTTTGTCACAATAAATGATCGGACTAATGACAGAATACAGAATTTTCATCAATATCAGTTCTGCGTGAAATACGTGTCATCTCATTGATAGAAATTGGCATTGATCAACGCAGATTGCTTGCAATTATTTACAAAGACCACTTCGTCTTTACAAAGATCAATTACTATTTTCTGTAAATTACAGCCAATATTCCCCTTGATAATTCGTCAGCACAATCAACATAAATGCACCAATAATATCAACACGGATAATACAGTATGTACAGAGCCAAATGAAAAAATTAAGGTGAGATTCGATATTACACAAGAAGCCAACAGCTAACCTTTCAAAAGCCTTCCCCTTCAGCAGAAATCTGTTAAATAGATATAAAAAAGGTTTTAATGGCGGTTGGCAGAAATTTCATCACAAAATTAACTTAGGCATTCGAAATCAATGCAAAAAAAAAAGTTCTACTAAATGAACAGATATTAGATTTTACTCTCAGTAAAGGTTCCATCACAGTTAAAAGCTTTATCATTGATATTAACACTAGTCGCTAGACAATGATCAAAATTTGTAGCAGATACACCATACCTTAATGGATGAAATATTTTCATTCATCACTCAAACCTTAGGTTCAAAATGGTACGAGCTGAACGGTATCATATTTCATGGTACAAGCCAAATTTCATACGCAAGAAATTCTGATCGTGAAAGATAAGAATCCGAGAGCAAACAACAGCGCTTGTAGATCACAGTAGTAGAAATGATTGATAGCGACCGTGCCGTCGGAATAGCACCATCGATTGCCCGGTCAGATTCTGCCTGTGATGGACTTGGCTTCAGAATGAACGACTTCTCATAAATTAGGGACGATATTGCCACAGTGACTGATCTCTGAACCGCCGTGCAGGCTTTGCAGGGTCCGGACAGCACGGAGAATACAGAGCGGAAGCCGAGACTCTCTGTGTTCACCGAAGCATGCGGATTACTGACAGACTACAGACAGAGGCGATAAAATGAATGGAGTGGAAGAATCATTCAGAGCAAGCTCAGCGTTCTCATACAAAATCAGATAAAGAAGATATGTGCTGCATGAGTGCATTCAGAGACGGAAATATCGCACATCTGGACAACAACGCTTCATAATTTCATACTTTTCATTTAAATAATCATTGCCTGAATGAGAACATTGTTCTCTCCACAGTTTGCTATGTAGGTTTTGTAGCTATTAAAAGCACTAAAATAATTAGAAGAACCCTTACGTTAATAAATTTTGTGTAAAAAACATGAAAGCATTGGGAAATTCTGAGAAATGATACATGCCGTACAGAATACTATTCAAGACCCAACAGTGTTCAGTATTTTGTTGCAGCCTGTCATCATTTTTTACAGTCGAGTTCAACTCAAAAACGTTCTCATCACAATGTAAGCGATCGTACAATGCTGATGTACTTATCAAGTCAACAATGACAGCCGAATAATGCCCTCGACATCCACTCCATTAGCGAAATGTCAAACAAAATTAATGACAGCGGAGCGAAACTTCAGCGTAGCTGATCACATGCTGTGAAGATTTTGCACCTTTACCGTAATTTCTCGCAGAATTCTTTTGAAAACTTCGCAGAGATCCTGTAAGGCAGACAAATGTACGACATTGTGCATGTTTACCCAAGTGGCGTGTTTTGCTGGCACTCGCAGCGCTGGGGCAGCGAACGCCAGTCCAGCGAGCGACTGAGGCGTATATGCACTTTTTATGGCACCTAAAATAGCACACGACTTCATCGATCTGTTGGCCTTCGCCGGACGATTAGTGTGTTACTGTCGAGCTGTTTTGTACTGTGAGCTAAGCTTGTGTGTTACTGTCGAGCTGTTTTGTACTGTGAGTTGAGCTTGTGTGTTACTGTCGAGCTGTTTTGTACTGTGAGCAGAGCTGGTGTGCTACTGTCGAGCTGTTTTGTACTGTGAGCAGAGCTGGTGTGTTACCGTCGAGCTGTTTTGTACTGTGAGCAGAGCTGGTGTGTTACTGTCGAGCTGTTTTGTACTGCGAGCAGAGCTGGTGTGTTACTGTCGAGCTGTTTTGTACTGTGAGCTGAGCTGGTGTGTTACTGTCGAGCTGTTTTGTAGTGTGAGCTGAGCTTGTGTGTTACTGTCGAGCTGTTTTGTACTGTGAGCTGAGCTGGTGTGTTACTGTCGAGCTGTTTTGTACTGTGAGCTGAGCTTGTGTGTTACTGTCGAGCTGTTTTGTACTGTGAGCTGAGCTGGTGTGTTATTACTGCCTAACTGCTTTATTTTGCGTTCCCTTTTCATGTGTAACTTTTAAGGTGGTTTGTTTCGCGCATTGTGCGGGTGTTGTTATTGCCAAACTGTTTCGTTTTGTGCATAGGGTGTGTGTGGCACTGTTGATCTGTTTTGTATTATTCTTTGTGAGCGTGTGTCACGGTCGACATGTTTTGTATTGCGCACTGTTTTCTTGAGTTACTACCGAGTTGTATTACACTGCTTTCTAGGATACAATTTTTACTTGATACATAAGAGTGCTGTCAGCATCTAGAGTAACTTTTAATTATTTGACGTAACTGAAAATTTAAATATCTCTTGTTGTTAGTTACAAGTTACAAATGTACCCTAGCCTCTGTAGATGATGGCGTTATTTTTCTAAGGAAGTAAATAGATTAGATTATGAATTAGTTTCAAGTGGAAACACCACTTAAAAGGTGTTTCCAAGAGTGGGAGGAGGGAGGTGCAGTTTAGTATCTAACTATGGGAACAAAAAAATAGACGAAGATTGAAAGAAGTTAATGAAGTAAATAAAAATTGAAGTGAATGTAAAGGGCGCTGAAAACGGGACAACAGTGAACTGAAAATAGATGGTTCGTAAAAAAAAAGATTCCATCAAAAAAGGGCCTACGTAACTTTCGGCTCGGGACTTCACATCTTCTCTTTGAGAGCGCAAATTTCATAGGTACAACAGCTGTCCCCTCCTGAGGAATTCAGTTAGTGTTATAATTCTGTCGAGGTGTTTTAAATGAACTTACATAATGCGTGTTCTTTCTTGTTTAGAACTTTTAATTGTCTTGGGATATTTATCTATAAAAATTTACATTTTTATGTGGTATACACGCATCCACTCCACAGTGTGTAACTGAAAACAGAAAGACCTACCAACAGATAACCACAAAACAAATATCGCATTATTATGTTAGGAATGGGATTAAATTATTGTTAGTAAGAAATCAATTAAATTCTTGGTCATGAAAGCACTGTCATGATAGTCCTCACAGTTAACAAGGAAGCACCCACAGCTAAGCGCAGTCGGCCATAAGTATTTTGAAGCTGTAAACAGCTGCACGATCAGCAATGGACCGTATAAGGCAGCCCATATTCCGCATCCGAGAGCAAATGACGTGGAAACGGAGGCAGGTTGAGGCCTGATAAATGAGGACAACTTCCCCTCAGACTTCGGTGTTGTGCCAAGAGAGGAGTCGTGCCAAGAGAGGAGTCGTGCCAAGAGAGGAGTCG
>JACJUY010007680.1:16901-42250 GCA_014220935.1 Platorchestia sp. MABIK
GAGTCGTGCCAAGAGAAGAGTCGTGCTAAGAGAAGAGTCGTGCCAAGAGAAGAATCGTGCCAAGAGAAGAGTCGTGCCAAAAGTGGAGTCGTGCCAAAAGAGGAGACCCTGAAGTCAAAATTAAGAAGCAACTAATTTTAGACGATGGCGTCTCGATCGACGAACCTGGTTTTGGCGACTGGCTATGAGCAGAGCGGCACAAGGGTTGGGATACAAAAAACACAACAAAAATGGCACCATAGTATTGAGCGTACCTTTTGTTTTTCTGAAATGATTGTCAACAAAAACGACACAAATAACAGCGATTGAGAATATGAACCAATGAATGCAGTAGTAGAAGTTTTTGCTGAGAATTAAATAAGACCTCAGATTACAAGACATCAAATGAAATATTAGATTTGATGTTAGTCTAAGCCTCCCTAACCGCAACTGCTCGCGAAAATCGAGCCATTTTCAATGTGAGTTCATAAAAAAGTTGTAAATTTAAGAGGTTTCAGTGCATATTTGACATTCAACAGAATGAAATTTTTCCGAATGCTATTTCCGAGATTGAACCCAGTTCCAAAGTTCAGGTAAGCATAACACAAATGTTAAAAAATTCAGGGGAATAAATTAATCAAATGTAAACTGAGCTGACCATAAATTTCCTACTCACCTAGTGAAATCCAAATTAGAAGGACTTTCCCCTGTGCCAAAGTAGGATCTTCAAAAATAAGGCTTCAGAAAGAACTTAGGAAGTTAAACTGGTTATTGGATGTTTATTCGTACGAAAAACTACAGGCAACTAACAATTTATTTACGGATGCAGCTACCTATACCATTCATTGGCAGAGGAATTTCTACGAGCCGGAATAATCTATAAATTAGCAGGCTGGCACGTACCTTCATCCTACACATCCCCGTGTACTCCGGCTACAGTAATTACACAAGCAAAAAAAAGCAAACCTTTCAATAATTTTGCAAGGAAAAAGTTCTTCGACCCGTTAAGAAAGTCAGTGTAGTAGATACATAATTTCGACATGACGCGTTGTGCAAAGCGGTATCTGTTGTATTTAAAACTAACTATCCAGTAACCAGTCTTATTAACTTCCCAAGATCTTTCAGGATCTGGATTTTTCAAGATTCTTCTTTGCCGAATGGGAACGTCCTTTTAACCCTTTAAGTAGAATTTCGTTAGGTGAATAGGAAATTCATGGTCATCTCAGGATACGCTTGAATAACTTTGACTAGTTTACAATACGTTAAGATAGGCTGGGATAGGTTCGTTAGTATAGATTGTGTTCAGTTCCAATGGGAAAGATAATGTTCAAATTGATTAGGTTAAGTTCTTCATATCAAAAAAAACCTTCCTTTTTAAATGAATCCCTCTAATCTAAAAGTTATTTAAAAAAAAATGTTCATGTGAGCGCTCAAGAACTTCGGGAAAATTGATGCGAGTTAATAGAAGTAATACATATCATGATTATGTACGAGTGGGCTATTGCTGTTGGACGATTGCAGTAACCCACCAACAGACTTCGGCTACCGTGCAGGGTTGCCATGTTGTGGTTACCTACGAAGAACAGAAACGCTACTAGGAAAGACCATGTCTGATCTTGGTTTCTCCCTAGTGTGCTTCAAAAAAGATCTGATGTTCATTTCAAAGAGCTCGGAACGACGAAGTATTTGCGCAGATTAGAATAAATTAAATTAGATATAAGTTAGTTTGAACCTCTCAAACCCAAGCAAACGTGTCCAAAGGAGAAGAAATACCCATATTCTGTGGAGCTTAGGGAACGCAGAATATGTGTACAAAGTGTGTTCCCGCATAAGATTTCCTGTGCATAGAAATATTAAGTTCAGGGCTATGTTAATGGAATAAGATGAAAGTTGAAGAAGAATGTAGAAGGTACCGAAAAACAGCAAGGGAGAAAACTGAAAAAGATTGTATGTATTTAAATAAAAATATTATTCTGCTTCAAGAAAAAGAAGGCTTGCCTAACCCTCAGCTCGGGAACTCATTTGTCCCCCCAGCGCGCTAATTCCCATTGAAATGATAGTTGTATCCCCTTGAGCTACCAAAAATCATCAACAAGTTTTCAAGTTCTCAGAGACAGATGATGAATTTATAGAAGACAAGCTATCACAGAAACCCGCGTGAAAGAGAGATCACTCAGAAACGTTGCTTTCGGCAGAAAAAATTTAAGTTAGTAAAATATTGTAAGATGAAAGCAGCACACTTGCCAAAAATTCATGTAAATTAATTCAAATACAAACGAATGTCATAAATAGAATGATGATCTAGTTGTGATACTTTTTCCAATGAGTTGCAACTAATATCCTCACAAGTAAGGGTTTGACCAACAGGTACGTTGTATTTTTTTCAAATTTTTGAAATTAGGGAAACAAAACAACTTTTAAACATTTCCTTGAAACTGTTCCTATTTTTTCACATAAGGAAAGACAGTTCGCCTAAGGGAAGCAAAATGAAATATGCACATATATAATTCATTGCTGAATATGAAATATATAGCAACTACGAAGCTGAATAGATTGTTCAGGTTTCAAAGTCTATTTCACAAAAATTTTTAGTTTAATCAGTGGAATGGGTACATAACCAGAAAATCTCTCGCTTTTCCATTAAATGATTATCTAATGGCTTTCTCCAACGTGTGGTAGAAGTAAAAACATTGTGGAAAGCCTGAATTCATTTTCTAATCTGCTTTCTATATCATCGTTTTAAATTTAATGAAAACTTTTTATGAAATTATTTTATCATTTCATTTTTATAATATCATTCAAAACGGAAGTAAAATCTTTGTATGAAATTACTTATATTTTTAAGCGTTGTCCTAAAAGAGCGCCGTCTATATTTAGCCTATCCACAAATAAATATTGTAGAATAAGTACCGTTGAATACAAAAGTAGAGGATTTCAATGAGAATTTAATAAAACATTAGAAGTTATTAATTAATAATGAAACTAAGCCAGATGGCCAGATACGAACAATTTGCACCGTTGTAGCTAAGCAGCAGGCAGTGTTAGTCGTTAAATCGAATTTGAAAGGATACGGGCTGGTATTTTCCGGTAATAATCCGTACATTTTGAAAATCCTTCGGAGTTAAGACAAAAGATTTTTGCCAGAAAAAAAAAACAAGTACCGTACTCAAAGTCACCGAAGAACTTGCTCTCCCAGCGGTACCGTTACAACGACGTGAGTTGCTTGAAAATCCCGCCTCTGGACATGTTTAGTTTCCCTTTCTCTCTTTGCTGCAACATCTTTTGTGAAATTCATGAAAGAAGCTCTCAGAGCAGAGTTCGACCTCAAGAGCTATTTTAATTTCCTTCAGATTGCAATAAATTTTGAGAACTATGAGACGCAGAGACAGTCACTGTCATGGCTGACGGTTGCTTTGGATTATTATTGCTTCAAGGAACAGCGTCTTGGTTTTGGTTCTTTTAAAACATGTTCCATGTGCTGCGATTAAAGCATCAGGCGACTCAGAGATGCTCTCAGCTACTTCCTGCGACCACGAAACTTTGACTCTCTATGAATGCTGCCCATTTCTTATATATTTTTCCATTTTTTATGATCTGGAGAAATTGTTTTGAGTCATTCAAATTGATCTACAGCATTCCGAATGGAAATAATTTCAGCAGAAATGTATTTTCTCTGCGCTAACTCATTCAGTATGTATGTTAAATCGTTAGGATTTATGTAGCTGAGGAATGCTATATGAACATGAAGATAAAGAAAAATTGTCCTCTCCTTCCCTTGCTTTTGTTTCTCGATTCAAAATCTTTGATTTCGGTAACGTCCAAGGACTAGAATAATTTTCTAAATCAGAGTTTTTAATTTTTTTTTTAATTTCAATCAATGCAAATAAGTTGTTGAAATCATTTTCAGAATGTCCTTAGGATACCAAATGAGAGACTAATTTTGTACAGCAACTTTTGCGATTGCCCAGTCATAACATTGAATTTAGACGACCAATTCATTTTATTCCAATCACGAAACAGCTTAATAAAATTATTTACAGCCTTGAAGATAGGGTAAAGGGGTGCGTTTAAAAAAGCGTTTGAAATATACTTTAATAGTAAAGGTTCTACATCAGTTGATCTCGATAACGCGTGAACGCTAAAAATGACTTACACGGGGCGACATCTCATACCACGCAAGTTTGTGCAACTTCAACAGTTTTCGCAACTTGACCGAACTCGCGTGGAGCTCAAATATCTTAAATAAGATGGAAGAACTTTTTGCGTCTTTGAGAAGTAGTCCACTTCAGCGAAAACTGGTTTCACGAGCTGAAAAAATTCCTTGGCATCAGTAGAATAATTTCTCATCGCGTACGTTCACTTTAGAGCAAGGATCAAAGCCCAGAGGTCGTCCGTAGTTCAAACGTCACATCATTCAATGAAGGTTCCATGCTCCACGAGGGCGCCCAGCTCCGAGAGAACGCAATGTTGAGCGTCAGGAATGGAGACTTTCCAAAAGGAAAAGGGAAATTGAGCATAAGGATGGAGCAGAGGGGAAAGCGAGTTTTGGTAACCGGAAAAAGGGTTTTCCAAGGGAAGAAAAGGGAGTTGGGCGCGTGTATTGGAGCAGAGGGGAAAGCGAGGTTTGATTACCGGAAAACGGGCTTTCTAAGGGGGGAAAAAAATTGACCGGCTTGAGTGTGGATGAGAGGTAAAAGATATTGAGCGTCAGAAGTGGGGCATTCTTCAAGAGGGAATATAGAAGTTTTGCGACTGTTATCAAGTATTTTTTTGAAAGGAAAACGAATGTTGAATGTAAAGAATGGTTACTTCCCGAGGTGGAAAAGAGATTTTAAACGTCAAGAAATAGACTTTCCAATAGAGGAAAGGAAAAATAAATGTCAGGACTGGGGACTTTTCAGCAAAGGAGAGATGCTGAACGCTATTTAACAGAAAAATAAGTTTCCCCCAGCATTCAAGTTGAATATTGTTTGCATGAAAACGAATAGACGTCTCTCTTTTTTGCCTCTAATCAACTTTATGCTCGAGTTCCGGAAAAACATGCAAGTATGGTGCGCTCATCCTCGACAATAATATTCAACTGCTCAACAGTTTCCTCTGGGTTTTAAATTCACAAAAGAAATAGAGCTTACGTTTCGTGATCGAATGTACGACATGAGTTATAATTTGTATGAGATACAAACACCAACTAGCATAAAAAAGGACACGCACGACAGATTTCCTGGTTCAGCAAGTGAAACCCTCCATATTCCTTTCATAAAGATTTTCATTCCATAAAAACTATAAAAAATACTGACTAAAATGTAAGGTAATTGGGAATATGAAAATAAAAGTCCAATCTAACGAGGTGTTCCAGCTGCAACAGCAAATTTTGAATATTCTCAAATGCTTATATCTTTACTCAGATTTAGAATAACAGAAAATGTTCTGTTAATGAACCAATTAGGCGATGAATTTTTTTAGCAGAGCATCAAGCTTGTATCTCTACGAGGATAAAAGACAGGCATGAGCAAGAGTTCTAGTGTTACAAAACGTCGATTTTTGCAGAGTTTGAAGTGAATGCTGAAAAAAATGGAGCAACTATCAGCTTATATTTAACCAGCGCTGAACATAATTTTTTAGAAATTGGTCTTGCAGTAAAATTAACTCCGTTTGACCCATTGCCTCCTGACAGGAAATCCAGTTCCCAGATAGCTAGTGCTTCCAGTTTAGGGAAATTGACAAAATTTCAAGGGGATTCAACTAGCAGGGAAATAATTTGAACTAAATGACAAAATAAGGACAATTCAAAGTATTCCTGCAACAATGTTTTTAGACATTCCAGAAGTTTGACACGTGCAATTTGCAATTGATATCTACTCAGTGTAAGCTTCATGGTCTATGCAATACATTTAATACAAATTTTATTTAAGTTGAGCAAGGTTTTCATCCGCACATGTATTTACAGATAAAATTAGGCAAAAACTAAATTGAAATTTTTTCTCAGATTTTTCGACCATTCTTTTGGCGTCGAAGCGTACATTTTTAAAGCATAATTTTTTTCAATTTAAAAAGGAAGTAAGCACCTGCTTATGCAGAAAAAAACATCAGTGCAATTTTGCTGATATTTCAGGGTAATGACTGCAATTATCTTAGAAAACTTTTCCCTTAACAATTTGAGTGTTGGGAAGCAAAGGGGTTAACCGGTAAATTTTGCAGACAATACCTAGAATAAAGGCAATTGCTTGACACAGTCTTATGAACAACAGAATCTCAGAATAAGAGAAGCGCAGGTTCAAGCTTTGAGGGTCCCCCCAGTCGAAGACATGGTGTGCTCTCGAAATAAGCAACCAATTTGTCTAGTAACTTCTAGGCAGACTGTTTGTATTGATCAGACACGTTGTGCGTCATCGAGCCGCAATGATCGCTGGTGCATCCGAAGTTGTCCGTCGTTGCCTGAAAATTGACATCGGTAATTGCTGAACTTTGAGATCCTAATTTTTTACGAGCTCCTCCGGAATAAGTAGAAAGAGAAAGCGAATGCGTTCGGAGTTAGCCGTTCTCTGAAAGTTAGTGCATTGCGCGCTCTCACGGAACTGGAGCATGAGGATAACGATGAATCAATCGAGCATAAACTGGAGAATGGTGTATCCATAGTTCGGTTATCTGATAACAGTTATCGAGACAAAACGATTTGAAATAAATTAAGCTGTTCATGGTATTAAAACGGTGGCAATGATAGGATAGTGGTCAAGATGACAATGCTTCACTTTTGTCATATTTCTGTAAAAATCGATTTCAGAATTCTATTTAGGCATGATTGTTCGCCAGAGATATTTTATCTTGTCATAGAATATGGCTTTAACGACGTTCACTTAGTATAATTATGAAATTATTCAGTTTGGGACTCCCTAGCAACAGGCGCGAACTCAAGGACGAAAGGAAATAATATATTATGAACTGTAGGAAGATAATATGTTAGTTTAAGCCTCTCTAACCGCAAGACAAGCGCTCCAAATAGAGGAACGAAGAAGTCACCATTTAGTCTGGACTTGAGAGAAAATGGAAGGTAAACACAAAGTGCATGGAAACGGTAAGTTGAAAAAGAAGGGTATGACTCAATGTAAAAATGGACGAAGAAAGCATTCGATGCTGAAAAACAGAACAGTAGTGCACCGATTCAGGAGATGGTCTGTCTTAAAACAGAAAAACTGCCGTATTTCAATAAAAATAAGGGCTACCTAATCCTTAGGTCTGGACCTGGCATAATCCACTAGGTAGTGCTAATTCCTATAGATACAATAATTGTCTCCCTGTAATGGGATGAAGCGTAGGAAACGAGAAATCTATGCACAAGGTGTGTTCATACACGGGATACCGTGCTCATAGAAAGAAATGATCTATGGAGGTGGAAGAAGAAGAAAAAAAAAGCTCAGGAAAAATAGTGAAGAAGGAACGTAAATTGAAAGGAGTAAAGTAGGCACGAAACAGAGAAGTTCTGAGTGGTCAATTAGTTAAGCAGAAGCCTTTCGTCGAGGGAAAAAGAGACTAGCACGCGATTTTCACAACTTGACTTTCGCTGCGTATTGGTACATATGTGTACCACTAGGTAAATTGCGCATATAAGTACCAGTATCAATGAATAGCATTTCAGTTTTTCACTATCTTTATCTAAATTAAAGTATGGTCTACAAGTTGAAACGTTATCCTGCAATGATGTTTTTCTCGTTTCTTAGAAAAGACTCAAATGTAATCAAGCAATAAAAGATGGCCATTCAATGCTGCCACTTCTATCCTAACCAAACCTACGTAGGAACCGCTCTTAAGCAGTTAACGTAGACTACACGGTCTTTATGGTCTAGCAGCCTTCATATATTGTATTTCTTGCTGAACTTGTTCCCTTATGTGTTCTTTGAAGTTCACTGACGAGTGGTAGTTTTTTCCTTATTTCGTTATCGGTGACCACCTGATGCAAGCGTCGGTCTAATGACGGTGGTTCTAATTTGTATTCTAATGCCGGCAATATGAGTACAAAAATACTGACTTTACAGGGTTGAGGGAGATCTGACACCCAAAG
Organism: Platorchestia sp. MABIK; assembly: GCA_014220935.1. Taxonomy (NCBI): domain Eukaryota; kingdom Metazoa; phylum Arthropoda; class Malacostraca; order Amphipoda; family Talitridae; genus Platorchestia; species Platorchestia sp. MABIK. The sequence continues at coordinate 24,937 of JACJUY010007680.1, forward strand.
CGCTCACATACTAGTGAAACGCTCATGTGTACATTGAGAGGAAAGTAAGACGTAATAATATTGCACCGAGAAAAATGAGACATGATAATGTTTAGTCACAAAATGAGACGTGCTAATGTTTACTCACAAAATGAGACGAGATAATGTTTACTCACAAAATGAGACGAGATAATGTTTACTCACAAAGTGAAACATGATAACGTTTACTCACAGAGTGAAACATGATAATATTTACTCACAAAGTGAAACATGGTAATGTTTGCTCACAAAATGAGACGTGTTAATATTTACTCAGAAAAAGAAATAAGATGAACAACTTTCTTAATTGACAAGAAAATGAAGCGCACAAGTTTTTACATGCAAGGAAGACCAGACGTATTAATTTTTACAGGAAGATAGAAATAAAATACGGGAATTTTGCTAACTAGCTGCCGGATTAGGCTCGGCCCACCTAACTGCGTCATCATTTAATGTCCTTGTATGAATTTGGAACGAATGCTCCAGTTCATTTTCGCAATGACGACGAACTTGAATTCCCTCCTCTTTTAAGTTTAAAATACTGGCAAAATGATGTTGAAATTACGGTAAGAATTGAGATTAAAATTTTAAAATTAAATCATTAAAAGCTGACGTCTCTGAAACGAGAGGCTATTTTAAGAACAAAGTTCACGGGCTGCTCAAGCGTTAGAGCGACGAGCAAGACTGAAATAAGATAAGATTTACCTGTCTGTCTTTTCTTCTTAATTTCTTAATTCTGCTAACCAACGGCGTCACCAAATTTCCTGATGTGAAGCCCACATAATTAAATTTCCGCCGAGTTCTCCAAAATAGAAATTTTTATTGTTCATTCATTTTCAAAACATGAATTGACTATGGAACTCTAAAATTACCCAGAGCCTCTAGCATCCTGCATTGCTTAACACGTGTTGAAGCAAGATTTGCGAGCGCAGAGTACAACAGAAATGAAATTGACAGCGTAAACGCAAACACCTGAAAGAAGAATCAATTTCACGTAACACTCACGTGCACTTATGACATTATTGTACACAATTGAGGGCCATAAACATCCCTGTACACCCATGTGCACATATGACACTACCCATGTACACAATATCACCCATGTGCACATTAGACATTACCCACGCACATGGTGAGATACCACCCACGTGCCCAGTCTCCAGTTTCCATGCACTGAAGACCTGGGAACAGAGAGCATAAGCTCCGCAACTCCACACGAGGGTCTGCTAAGAGAAGCATCAAGTACAGGCAACACAATTCGACGTACCAGATTTCAACGCGTTGTTGGTAAAAACAGCACAAAATATATGCCAATTTTCGCCAAAAACGAAATCATTCGCACCGATTCCAAGTAAATCAGAATGTCTCACCAAGTATTGGGGTAATGAGTTGAGCTTTGACTACTATCAATTATCTACCAGCTTGTGTCAAGAGTTTGTGAGTGATGTTTTTAGTTTCAAGCTACTTGACTAGTTCTCGTACCTGTAAGAAGAGCTGATTCAGGTCAAGGGTTCGAGCAGGTTATGAACAATTTGAGCGTCTAGTTTTAATTAATTTAATACTTCGAGTGTAATTTCAAGTAATCAAAACCTCGAGTGTAATTTCAAGTAATCAATACTTCGAGTGTAATTTCAAGGAATTCAGTACTTCGAGTGTAATTTCAAGTAATTCAGTACTTCGAGTGTAATTTCAAGTAATTCAGTACTTCGAGTGTAATTTCAAGTAATCAAAACCTCGAGTGTAATTTCAAGGAATTCAGTACTTTGAGTGTAATTTCAAGTAATCAAAACCTCGAGTGTAATTTCAAGGAATTCAGTACTTCGAGTGCAAAATTGACAGATTAAAAAAAAAATATTTCCGCGTGGTACTTCAGAGACTAACACTTGAGAATTTGAGTTTAATGGCTTCATTTCTCGCCGACAATACTTTAATTACTCAACTTCCCGATGACCCGTAAATTTCCATACGCAAGAGCAATAAACCATTGATGTTGAGCAACCATTCAAAACTAAAAAATGTGCTCTATATGATTTCGATTTTTTTTTGAAAGCATGTAGCAAAATGAGTTTGAAATTCTTAAGGCACCAACTTTGGCACATCCGAAGCCCGTGCTTGTGATAGTATTGGTTCACTCGTAGAGGTGACGCATGTCTCGTTTCTTCGCGCCAAGGCCTTGAAGCAAGGCCGAAAAAGCAATCAAGAGAAGAGAGATCTGGGGATTTGGGAGGCCACTTCAAAGAACTACTTCGACAAACACAATCATCCAAACGTATAATGCATTTTCCTGGTTTTGTAAAACTAATATACAACGTATAATAGTGTGTCAGTAACCCGTAATCAGGCCAATATTGCGTGTTTTTAGCCAATATTTCGACAATTAATACATATTTTGAACCAGTTTTCAAACCAGTTAAGGCTGCTTATTACTCTTTCGGACCACCATTGCTGATATCAGTATTATTATCGAACCAGTTTTACTCCTTTTCAGGCAATATTCTGACAAATATTATTTATTTTCATCAAGAATTTAGTGAGGTACTGTGTTCTTAACCAGATGATCAGATGAGTCATCCTATCACCACGTAAGACATTGACTTCATCAACCAGCCAAGATGTAAAAAAAATTACTATCCCACATAGCAGCACACGAACATCGAAAAACATCGCATAATGTGACCTGGAGTAACATTTCATGAGAGACTGAGAAACATTAAAACACAGACAAACTTCTATTTCACGCACGAAGCCTGCAATTTTCCCTCTTCTTGGTCCTTGGTATTACCTAACTCCATCTTTCCATAAAAATTCAACGAGCGTTCATAAAATTTTCCATGAAGCCGAGGCTGCGAAATCAAGACCCATACGAGAGGCTCAGCGGGAATGGCGAGCGTTCATCTCGAGGTTTTGATTAGCGCTACGTGACGGCCAAAGTCTGGGTCATAATTCCATAAGGCGAAGCTCTAGAACTTTTCTAAGCACAAAACGAGGGAAAAACTGGACTTGCAGTACCCGATTCTTTAAATATAGAGCTAAAAAAAGGAAGGTAAGTCGTTCCAACACCGTAAGATTTTAGTTTCATTCGCAATACGTTATTTTTGAAGTGAAGTTTTCCGAAAGAAAACCGCTACTCTTGAATTTTATAATATTTTGCTTGATATTCTTCATTTTGAATTTCAAACAGAAGTTTTTACAATGGTGTTGGGAATGTTTTCTGCTGGAATTGACCAAAAAATTTAACAGCAGATGATTAACTTGAGTTACTCTACCAAAGAGAACACGCGCCTCCGTGTGACATTATCAATAGCGGTAGGCGAGCTGCATCCGACGAAAACATTCTCCCTGGAGCGATAAAAACGCTCCTCTGGTAATTAAATCTAGAGACTCAGCACTGGAAGAAGGAAAACAAAGAAGAAGGTAAGGGTGAGTGCGTGAGAGAGGGGCGTGTGCTGCAGTGGCGTAATTATTTAGACGGGCTTTAATAAACTCGCTCGTCAGGTGACATAAAACTTTCAAAACATCGCCGTGACACGACCAGTCAAAGCTCAGGCGAGGGCTGGGGCGAGGCGGCGGGTTGCTTTGTTTGACGGACCCCGCCATGTTTCATTTCCTTTTCACGGAATCTCCTCGTTGAGGTTCCTGAACTTCCGATTCATAGAGGTGCATCACTGAACTGCATATATTTGAAAATTGTAAGTTTCTTGCCTTTCATCAGTGGGTTACTAATTCTAATATTCTTACCACACTCAACTTTCACGCTGTGTTTCATGAGTTGTATTCGTGTCTACATTGCTTTTATTTTTCCTTCAGACACATATTGAAGATTTGAAATACTTGAAAATTTTAACTTGAATATCGTGAGAAATGATTTTAAAACTAAATTAAATGTGATATTTGTGGCTTCTCAGTGAGACACAAGATGTTTGGAATATTCAGCACTGGATATCACGTGCAATGATGCTCGTCTCAGCCTCTCAGTTGTGGAGCTAGTAACACCCTTCTTCTGTATCTTATTAAGGAACAGTGATTGATTGATTATTACCACGAGAAAGATGTTCAATGAGAAAAAGGATGAAGGCACCATTTAGTATGGAGTTAAGGGAACGCGGAATCTATGCACAAGGTGCATAGAAACGGTAAGCTAAGAAAGAAGTTCATGAAACAAGAAAAAAGTTTAAGAAGAAAGTAGTAGGTGCTGAAAAACAGGACGAAATAAGGTGGTCCGTAACAAAAAAAAAATCTACTCTATTTAAAAAAATGAAGGCCTACATAACTTTTAGCTCAGGACCTCACATAATCCCCCTGGGAGCAATAATTCATATAGATACAATAGGGGATTGAAACCCTTTAACGTCCGCATTTTCTACTCATAATTACCGTAATCACAACCACCATCATTAAACTCGGACCGGCATCAGGTAGTCACCGATATCAGGATGAGGAAGGAAATGCCACTCGGCAGTGAATTTTAAAGAACACATTAGGGAACTAAGTTAACGAGAAATGCAATATTTTGAGGCTATTTTCGAAAGAGGACCGTACGGTCCACTTGGGCGTTAAAGGGTTAAGGAACAGTGTTCATGTCTCCCTAAAAAGAATTGTGCCCCCAACTTAGTTTAGACTTGCACTTGGTCAGATTATATTAGTTAGTAGTTTTTCTCTAATCACACCAAAGGTGTTCCAACAAGAGGAAGAAGGAGTGCACCATGTAGTGTGGGGTTAAAGGGAACGGGAAATCTATGCGCAAGGTGTGTTTCCACATGAGTTCCCATGCGTATGGAAGAAACAGCAGGCCACAATGCCAGTTTATGAAATAAAATAGAATTTGAAGAAGTAGCCGCAGCTGAAAAGCAGGATAACATTGAACCTGAAAAAGAGGGGCTCTAGCAAAACAAAACCTGTTCTTTTTCAACAAAAATGAAGCCTACCCAGGCCTCAACTCGGGATCTCGTACATCTTCTGTTCTGGGAGCGCAAATTCTCACAGATGGATAAGTTGTTTTCCCCTGAAGGGTGTTTGTAGTTAGTTTAAATGATCAGAATAGTAGTTCGTAAGCCTTAATTAGGCATTTTGTTTAATTTTTTGCATTTTTTACACTTATTAATGCTGCTGAAGTGCAATATACGCTGCTGAGGTTTCATTTAACAGCTAACACCGACAATCACACGTACACTATGACTCACCACGGGATTTTTCCGTTTAATGTCAATAAAGAACAAAAAGCGAATCCAAGCAGCAAATGATTCACAAGTTAACCCACAAATGAAAGCAAGATACAATGAACTTCTATTTCACCCGTCAAAATTAATCTGAACTGAAATTTTTTCATTAAGTGCCACAATGATTTTGCTTGCTATGCTGGTTTTAACTGCCCGTAAATACACTATTTGCACTGTTCTTGCTCTTGTCCAATCAGACTACATTTTTTCTATTTTTCCTCTTCTCTTACGTATGAACGGGCATGAAGAACCCACTGGCATTCATATCGCCGGTAGAGATTAGGTGTTAGTTTGAGTTTCCTTAACTGTAAGAAAAGCGCCCCAAAGATAGAAAGCATTAAAGCATCATACAGGATAGTGTAAAGGAAATGTGGAATCTATGTGCAAATTGCACTGCTGCATAAAATTCCTTGTGCGAAGGAACAGTAAGTTAAGAAGAGAGTTTATGAAACAAGATTAACGTTGAAGAATATAGTTAGAGGTGTTGAAAAACAAGACAACAGTGAACCGAAAGAAATAGTCTAAAAAACGCATATAATTTCAAAGAATAGATAGCTCATCTAACTCACAGCTCGGAACCTCACACTTTCCCCTAAGGAGTGATAATTCCCGTAGATACAATAGCTGTATCCCCCTGAGGGGTACAATACCGGCTACATTTCCCCAAGCCCTGACATGCGGGCGTTAGCGCCAGGTTTTGAGAAGAAGCCAGGGAACGACACAGCATTTCAGTCGACCCATTTTCTTAAAGAGACACAAAGGTTACGAAGAGGATGTCAATTCGGCGGACACAAAAAGCCCTCCATTCAAGGCGGACAACTCTTCAATAGAATCAAAAAGTCTAATGCAAAGAAAGGAAATTTTTCCACACGAGAGAAAAGTTGTCCGACGAAGAAGGAAGTTCCTTCAGGAGCAACTTTGGGATCTTTCCAAGGCGATGCTGTCGTCAGCGAGTTTCATGATGATGGAATGCAGCTGGACACCCGTAATGCGGCGATGAATTGCGTTCCATTGGCAGGAATTGGTGCACTGGAGTACATTTACTTGATGAAATAACGCGCGAGCATGATTCACTTGATGAAATAACGCGCGAGCAGGATTCGCTTGATGAAATAACGCGCGAGCAGGATTCACTTGATGAAATAACGCGCGAGCAGGATTCGCTTGATGAAATAACGCGCGAGCAGGATTCACTTGATGAAATAACGCGCGAGCAGGATTCGCTTGATGAAATAACGCGCGACCAGGATTCGCTTGATGAAATAACGCGCGAGCAGGATTCACTTGATGAAATAACGCGCGAGCAGGATTCGCTTGATGAAATAACGCGCGAGCAGGATTCACTTGATGAAATAACGCTCGTGTAGGATTAATGTTTGCTTCAATTATTCTCAAATGCACAAAATTTGCACAGTTTTCTCATGTTAACAAAAGTCTAGCAGTTTTCACACTCGTTCAATGCAATGAAACGAAGTAAAATGATGTCTAAATATTTAGTTATGCAATAGTTCTACCACAATCGAGCACATACATTTCTATCAGGAAAGGAAAGATTTTAAAATGTAGTCCTCAGATTAGATAAGATTAGAGATTAGTTTTAGCCTTTCTAACTGCAACAAAGGCGTTTTCAAGAGAGGGAGAAAGAAGGCACCATGGATATAGCATGGGGTTAAGGGAACGCCGAATCTATGCACAAAGTGCATGGAAACCGTGAGTTGAGAAAAAAGTTTATGAAATAAGATAAAAGAGAAGAAAGTAGTAGGTACCTAAAAACAGAACAGCAGAGAACTGATAAAAGATGGTCCGTAACCAACATAAAAATCAGTTCTATTTCAGCAAAAAGAACGTTTCCCTGAAATTTAGCTCGGGACCTCACACATTCCCCCTGGGAGCGCTGATTCCTATAGATCCAATATTCGTATCCCTTGAGGTGTGTAGTCCTGAGAACTACATTGTAACGTGAGGTGATCAAAAATGCTAATCAACATTAAATTAAATGGACTTTTTCGTAAAAATTTTAACCAGACACTACTACCCTAGAACCCAGTGTTTACTACCAGACACTACTACCCTAGAACCCAGTGTTTACTACCAGACACTACTACCCTAGAACCCAGTGTTTACTACCAGACACTACTACCCTAGAACCCAGTGTTTACTACCAGACACTACTGCCCAGACACTACTGTCCTACAATGATCAAGAAAAAATCAGAAATAGTTTTCATATAATCGTACAATTTCATGGAACGCATCAAAATGTCGCATCAAGAGGAAAAAATTACAAGTTTTAATTTACTATTCGAGTATTAACGCATGTATACTCGCACGTGATGAGAGATGCATGTGTATTTTTCATACTTCATAACATTGTGCGAATTTTGAAAAATCTTTAAAAGTACAAGCAAGTATGCATGGCATAACGCAGCTCAACATTCAGGGTCAAGCGGAAAGACTAAAGCCTCAACCAACAATGACCAGGGTCAAGCGGAAAGACTAAAGCCTCAACCAACAATGACGTTGCGACACTGGTACACTTGACAGAGAGCGTTTATGGTAGAGGAAAGAGTATCCTATTGTAATCGGTTGACCTAACAACAATACGATCTTTCATTTTCAATAAGATTAATTTTCAATGCAAAATGTTCCCTGAGAGGAAAAAGAACGAAACATTTTGTGAGCATTAAGGAAAACGTTGAATCTATGCGCAAGGTGCATTCCCTCACACGAAACCCTGAACATATAGACCACAAGTTAGATGAAAGAGGAAAAAAGGTAAAGAAAAAAGCGAAGGAGGTATGAAAACCGAAAAAAGTAAAGTGGACATGAAATCTGGAAGTACCGAAGGGTTTATATAGCTGAGGTAACCCAACAGTACATAAGCATCTCCCATGAGGGCGCCAGTCGCCATAGGTCAGGATAAACATACCTACCTGACCTACAACTACAGCCTCTCTTATGCCCGCTGAGAGGAGCAATAAAAACGATAAAGGGAAGATGCACGTACAAATCATGACGCCCTTTGTTCTTTGCTCAGAGAGCCAAAGAGGTTGGGTTCATTTCAATCTCGATGAGCTAAGAACTGGAAAGAGAGGAGGATTTTTCCATCGATTGGAAACGACAGTGTTGCTAATGCAGCTGCCTGAGAGAATGTGCTTCATCTCGTTTCGAAGTTTATTTCAGTTAAAAATTAAGTATTTCCCTAAGAAATTTTCACGATGTCTCTTAAATATATGAATTCACTCATTATATTTTGGTGCCACTATCGTATAACTCTTCAGCATTGAGAACACAACACGACGGAAGCCATTTTGCACAGTCTTCTTCTTGCGCGTAACGCCCTCTTGGTTCATTAGCCGCTCGGTCGGGATATTTGACCTTTGACTCCAGGTTCCACGGAAAAATATCTTGATGCAACAAGAAAAACGGGGACGCGCACTTTTATTGCGGAGCTGGAATATGTTGCGTCATTATTTGTTGCTTTCAATAACACATGTGGGAGCCTGTATACCACCGAACCTAATTATTGCAATGAGGATGAACAAAAACTTGACGTTCAGGGCAGTGTGAAAATGAATAATTGTATTACGGCAAAAACAATTGCCAAAATTGGTGTTTTGAGCGCAGCGCAGCAGAAATCCTCACCTCATTTGAGATGTACGACTGATCGATATTTAGATTTTATCATTTTTAAATGAATGGCACTGGTTGTTAAAGGGAAAGCTGCATCAATGAACTTGAATAAAAGTAAGAATTCAAATTTTAAACTTCATCGTTAAAAGATTGGTCGTGCGAGCGTCATTAATACACATTTTGCGTCATTGTTCCTTATTTTTTTTGCCCTTACGAATACGCAAAAACTACCAACTTTCGTTACACTTGTTCTGATTTCCATGCGAAGAAAAAGATTTTACCACAAATGAAATGGTCATTTAGTTTCTCATAGAATCTTCATCTTGGATGTCTTGTTGAATTATCTTGGTCTACAATTTATTTTGTCCGACCAAGTAGTCATTCCCTATTTCTGAGCCTTAGATGAAGGGATCGTCACCTATTTCTGAACCTTAGATGAAGGGATCGTCACCTATTTCTGAACGTTAGATGAAGGGATCGTCACCTATTTCTGAACCTTAGATGAAGGGATCGTCATCTATTTCTGAACCTTAGATGAAGGGATCGTCACCTATTTCTGAACCTTAGATGAAGGGATCGTCACCTATTTCTGAACCTTAGATGAAGGGATCGTCCCCTATTTCTGAACCTTAAATGAAGGGATCGTCACTTATTTATGTACCTTAGATGAAGGGATCGTCACCTATTTCTGAACCTTAGATGATGGGATCGTCACCTATTTCTGAACCTTAAATGAAAGGATCGTCCCCTATTTCTGAACCTTAGTCGCCTATTTCTGAACCTTAAATAAATTTCTGAACCTCGCATCAAAATCAACGTTCTACTCGTAAACAGTTTTCCGATTCCGGAGAAATTTCAAAAAGCGAAACACAAAAACCTTCATTTATTGGGTCACAGAGAGGTGCTGGAGACAGGAAAGAATACTTGCAAGCAACCTGGAGACTGAACCAAAGTCCAAGACTGCTGAGACGCACACTCTAGGCTCAGAAAAAAGAATTTACTTTAGGTTCATTCAGTTGCAGGTTCTCCCAGGGCTGTGAGCAACGTCGCGCAGAGATCAAAGCTACCGACTGAATGAAGGAAACGTCAGAAATCAGGCCGAAATACCGGCGGTATCCAAATTGCATAGCGAGAAATTTTCAAGAGCCTTACTACACGGCGTCAGCGTTGCTGCTCAGTTGTGTTCAGCAGCGGGAAAGCTGCAGTAATGATCTAAAGAGAAGGTACGAATTCAAATTTTACACCCGTTCGTGAGATGATTGGGTGTGGGTCGTTAAAACAATTTGCATCTTGATTTCTATGGAGGAAGTAAGTTATGATGAAGTGGTGTGATGAGGTGATGTGGTGTGAGTGCTGCTGCTGAAGTGTTGTGATGAGGTGATGTGGTGTGAGGGCTGCTGCTAAAGTGTTGTGATGAGGTGATGTGGTGTGAGTGCTGCTGCTGAGGTGTTGTGATGAGGTGATGTGGTGTGAGTGCTGCTGCTGAGGTGTTGTGATGAGGTGATGTGGTGTGAGTGCTGCTGCTGAAGTGTTGTGATGAGGTGATGTGGTGTGAGTGCTGCTGCTGAAGTGTTGTGATGAGGTGATGTGGTGTGAGTGCTGCTGCTGAAGTGTTGTGATGAGGTGATGTGGTGTGAGTGCTGCTAAAGTGTTGTGATGAGGTGATGTGGTGTGAGTGCTGCTAAAGTGTTGTGATGAGGTGATGTGGTGTGAGCGCTGCTGCTGAGGTGTTGTGATGAGGTGATGTGGTGTGAGCGCTGCTGCTGAAGAAACAATAAATGCTGGGCCTCACCACAATGAAAATGAAAAAAATTAACTCGAAAGTTCCGAAGGCATCAATAACACGCGATAAAACTTCGGTCGGCATATTTAACACGGTATGAAGCTACAACTCTTAGGTCCTATACAACTTTGTATAATCTAAATGCATTAACGCTAGTTTTTGACGGTCGTTAGAAGGTTGAAATTTGAATTGTTTCCCTACAAGAGTGATAATTTGCCAATAAAATCTATTGCATCACCTCGCTATTTTCCTCTCACGGGAGTAATTTATCGCTGCATATCTTTTTCCCCAGCTGCACTTCACAATGAAGCTCATAGACGACTGCTCAGCTTCAAAATGTAGTGCAGAATAAATAAAAAACTTATATTTTTACCGAAATTCAATTACAAAACGCATTAACGGCAGCGTACAAAATTTAAACTCGCACGAGCTGGTGCTGCTCTCTTTAGAAAACAACTTTTTGCATGAAATTATGTAGAACAGCAACGAAATTTGTAGCGTACTTAAAAGAGCTCGAACTTGATCGTGACTTTACCCATCGCCCTCACTCGGACGTGCAAGGAAGGGGAGTATGAAATTCCTGAAGATGTGAAGATGACACTCATGACGTGAGAAAGCTTTGAACTTTTCTGAGCATCCGTAGAAGACATCCGTTGTATCGGACGTCTTCTATGGGAGAACAAAACTTCATGGGAGATCTTCACCCTGGCAATAGAAAGGCGAGACTGTTCGTCTTAGATATCTCCATCTGCGTACGTTTTAATTTCCTTCAAAAAATCAAAATGAAAGTGTGGTTGAAGTTGAGACATGTGGTAGCGGCAATTGTAAGTTACCAAGAGCAGGAGGAGGATGGCGCTATCCAGTATAGAATTAAGGGAACAGGGAATCAATGCACTATAGGTGTTTCCCCACACTCTGAGCATAGAAACAGGAAGATTTAAAAAATTTACCCATGTAAAATAAAAGTTGGAGAATGAAGTAGAAGGGGTTAGATTCAAAGAAATCCGGGAATCAAAAATAGTAGCAAAGCAAAACCTATTTGCTATCCTATCAATCTATCAACAAAAAGAAGGCCTGCCAAACCTTCAGCTTGGAATTGCACGTCTTGAAGAAGAGAACAATGGGTACAATAAAAAAAACTGTAGAATAAAAAAATGATACGTGACAAATAAAAAATTTATTGTAATTTAGTCCTTCAACGCCCGTACAGGACTATCCGGTTATTCTTCTAAGTTAGCTAATTTATTCTACATTGAGTTGAATTTATTCCCTTAGCTGATCTTTGAATTTAACGACCGAATGACTATTTCTTTATCACATTATGTCGGTGAAAATCTGATTCCTGGATCAGTCAAATGATGGCGGTAGTGATAGCAGTATTATGAATAAAAATAAAGAATGCTGACGTGAAAGGGTTACAAAAAGGAAGACCTATCTACGTTCTTCTTGGGACCTAACATCTTCCTCGAGGAGTATTAATTCTCATGAATACATTATTTACATTCTTCTGAGAGGAGCTAGATAAAATCCATTCTGGGTCACGAATGATCCGAAATAGCTCTACTGGGTCACGAATTATACGAAATAGCTGAACTGGGTCACGAATTGTGCGAAATAGCTGTACTGGGTCACGAATTATGCGAAATAGCTGTACTTTGTCACGAATTATGCGAAATAGCTGTACGGGGTCACGAATTATGCGACATAGCTGTTCTGGGTCACGAATTATGCGAAATAACTGTACTGGGTCACGAATTAGACGAAAACACATAGCTGTACTGGGTCACGAATTATGCGACATAGCTGTACTGGGTCACGAATTATGCGACATAGCTGTACTGGGTCACGAATTAGGCGAAAAAGCTGTACTGGGTCACGAATTAGACGAAATATCTGTACTGGGTCACGAATTATGCGAAATAGCTGTACTGGGTCACGAATAAGATGAAATAGCTGTACTGGGTCACGAATAAGATGAAATAGCTGTGCTGGGTCACGAATTACACGAAATAGCTGTACTGGGTCACGAATTAGACGAAATAGCTGTGCTGGGTCACGAATTATGATGAGCAGATGTAGTACAGGCAGGAGTGTAAATCAGCAGCTACCGATGTCAATTAAAAATTTCGAGTAATTTCCGATTACTTTCCCTAATGTGGAGACATTCGAACAGAAATTCACAACTGAAGTTTGTAAGAAGCCTGGCTGCAGTTTCCAACATAATTGCTCAAGTTCTATCGTGAATGTATGCAACATTTTAATAGTAATTAAAAGTAACTGTGTAGCAGATGCGCATACTTCAGTTATAGTGAAAAGGAATTGTGACGAAAGAGTATAGTGGGTACAAATATTGATAAAATGCCATAAATGCTTTCTTCCTTGCCAGGAATCAAATAATGAAGTCTATTTCCCACAAAAAAGAAATTATTTTGTATAATTTTGCCTGTTGAGCCGATCGTATATCAATTTACATGACTTTCAAACGTCAATTAAATCGTACCCATGCAAAATTCCAAGGTGGCAGTTTATCACCGTTGAAAAATTTGTTTTCGAAGTGAAACTGGAAGTCTATAATTTTATGAGAGAAAATTCTGTATTATTTTGAATATTTTTCACACCTTTACTATCCCGTGTTCCAGAAGTAGCTCTTGTCATGCGTACGATTTGATCCGTATTGGTCGCCTGCTCATTAAGGTGCACAGCTGAAGTGTGCTGCTGCTGCGAGTACGAGCACGCTCGCTTCTTTTGTCTTTCGCGAGGCAAAGCAAGCAGTTAACCTGTGTTGTGTATTCCCATTTTATTAATATTCGTCAGCATTTCTTTTCAGTGGAGAGTCGTAGCGACAAGAATCGAGGCAAAATCTGTGGCACAACGTCGTAGCTATCATAGAAGGCGATTTTTAATTGAAATAAACCCATTGACTGTGTTTGAAGTTCTTTTGCTTCTTTCACGTCCTTTGCAAAGGTTGACGGGGACTGGCAAACAGTTCATGCCTCCATCGGTGTCCAGATGGTTCCAGTTGCTTTATTTCAGTCTCGCATGCTTAAGGTCGCAGTCGATACTAGAATAAAACAGCGCGCTTAAATGTGAACCCCCCGGCGTGGTAATAATGGCAAACTTGCAAATCTCATCGAGTAAACACGAACGCAAGACAAATTTCACACTCGAAGAAATGCTTACACGAGCGTACGGATGGTGGAAAAATGATCTCTAGTGTCACTGCTATTGAGCTCATTGAAGGAGAGGCAAATTTGATGAAGAATCAGGCTTAAGTGGAGGGACACAGTACGGAAATGGAGTTGTGACATGAGGACAGTTGTGGGAGCCCGGAGGCGAACGGCTAAGCTCTGTAATTCCAGGCCAGACAGCAGCCAGAGAGAGGGAGAGAGAGAGAGAGAGAGAGGACCAGTTGGACTTGGTCAGGGTCGTGTGCACTCGATCTAGTGGAGAGAGTATAGATAGATGGGCGTGTTAGGAAGGTGAGGAGCGAGGGAGAGAGGAAGAGAGAGGGAGAGAGAACCTGATGCCGAGACACACGTCACACACACAAGCCCGTGACGTCACATTCATTGATTAGAGAAAGGCGCACCTTGCCAAGGGACACGAAAAAGAGCCATGAGAGTTGCTAGAGAGGAACAGAAAGCGCAAAAGAGAAGAAGGAGAGCGCTACACGTACCTTGGTAGTCTCTCGGTCCTGCGGAACTGCATCTACCCAGTCAGGGGTCATTGCAAAACTCAAGTACTGCGGAAAAGCAGTGGGCGGGGGCGGAGCAGGTGGGGCAGAATGCGGCTCTGCGTACCCACTGCCGGACACAGCTCCGGCAATCGCAGCAGCAGGCGCAGTGCGCTACGCCAGTACCAAGGCACGAATTTCCTGGATGGACGTGAGATGTTGCAGGAAGGCGCATTGCAGTACCACAGGATTACGGGAAGCATTTATGAGCCTGGACGGTTGAAGATGGTAAAATAGGCCACTGGGTTATCACTGGAGGAATGTAGTGGGTTTTGATATCGATGGACGGCGCTTGGAAGAGCTGTGGTACCAAAACAAAAGGATTGTGCCGCCACAGCATTACGGGAAGCGTTGGAGTCTAGATTGTTGGAGAATATAAAAAAATGAGCCATTCGATTATTATCAATGGAGAAATTTAATGGGTCCTAATGTCGAAGGAAGGAGTTTTGGGAAAACGTAGTACCATAGGGATTATGAAAAATCTCTAGATGTTGAAGGATGATGCATTGAGGAAATAGATTTCTACTTGGGTGAACATTGAACCGGCTGGTGACAGACTGTTGAACTAGAATACTACTTGGAGATACCACACATTCTTAACTTTGAAGAAGGACGTATACGACCGATGTATTGGGGCAAAAATTTGTTTGTTAAAATCAGAGTTCGTTCACATATGATTGATTCACTTTATAAGATCAACAGGAGTGTGTACTCGTACTGCAAGGGATCTCTGCTTTGAACACACCCGAGAAATTAGAATTCAAAAAACCTTCCTACAGAAGAAACCTTAAGAGATCTGCGGCGAAGATCAAATTGATCAGCTTCAGCAGACTAACCACTGAGAATTTATTTCAGTTGGATAAACTGAGGGGATGTTCCCCACATGGTACAGAAACTTGGCAGTCCCAAAGAATCCTCTGGGGAAGCTTCGGAAGCAGAAAGGAAGCTTGGTGTGCAGATACTAAATGAATGTATTGCAGTCAATGGCATACTGTTTCGACTCACGCAGTGAGATGGCACACAAAGAACCAAAATAGCAACAGAAACGAGTAAAAAGGCTCGTGCTCGAGGAGATGCAAGTTACAACAGAAAAAGATTAGATGTTAATTTAAAGCCTCTCTAACACCAACAATAGCGTTCCTAAGAGAGGAAGGCGAAGGCACCATATAGTATGGACTTGAAGGAACGCGGAATTTCTATGTAAAAGGTGCACAGAAACAGAAGGTTGAGAAAAAAATTTACGAAACAAGATGAAAGTTGAAGGTGCTAAACAGAGTAGTCGGTGTTAAAAAACAGGACAGCACTGAACCAAAACAGATCGCCCGTAACGAAACAAAAACTGATTTTATTCAAACTAAGGCTAGCCAAACCTTCAGATTGGGACATCACTACTACGGAGATGCTACAGGATGGGTCTGAAATCCACTACTGAATCATTTACAATTCAATCGATGAAAATGTCAGGACATGTTTAAATTACATATTATTTGAACGTAAAAATGGACAGAAGCTGTTCTTAATGGTAGCAGTCGTATAAAAAAGGTGGAACAGCGGGAAAACGATGAATTAATTATTTAATTTTAGCAAAACGGCAAGTAATCGCACACCTAAAAAATGAGCGATTGCGTCGTCGAATTATGCAGTCTAAAGGCAATATCAAAGCGGAATATAGCAGTGCTGATATTTCAGCTTAATGAGTCAAGTGAGTAAACGGAATAACTTCCTCTCCTAGCTGATTGAGAGAGCTAGGGGACTTGTGCTTGAAGAAGAAGTGAGTTAGGGAACGGCTCGAGTAAACTTGAGGGCAGTCAGAAGCAGCGAGCTGCAGCTGGGCGATCGGGAGCCTCTGCTGAGCAGTAAAAATAAGGCCGAAGAACATTGGGGAAGAAGGTTGTCGCTGTCCCTGTCTTCTCTAATGGAAAATAATGCTCGACCCTGGCGGAAAGCTCGGTACGCCTCGGAGAGGAAAAAAGAAATTTTTTTCTGTGGTTTTAAGTAAATGAAATCGTATCGGAAAAATATTATTCGTAGTTGAGCGTGTAAGCAATTGCGGTACGTGACAGCATTAGAAAAATTGCAGGCAGTGGCGTTTGATTCGGAGAAAGATTAGATTAGATGTTAGTTTAAGCCTCCCTAACCTCAACAAAGGCGTTCCAAAGAGTGGAATAAGAAAGGCACGATTTATTATGCTCTTTAGGGAACGGGGAATCTATGCACAAAGCGCATAGAAACAGGAAGTTCGGAAAGAAGTATGGGAAACAAGATATAAAAGTTTAAAAAAGTAGTAGGTGTTGAAAACAGGACTGCAGCGAACCGAGAAAAGATGGTTCGTAAAAAAACAAAAAAACAATTCTATTTAAAAAAAAAGAGGAGCTACCTAACCTTCAGCTCGGGACTTCATATATTTCCCCTGGGAGCGTTAATTCCCGTAGATACAATAGTTGTATCCCCCTGAGGGATTGATTCAGAGAAGAAGCAGTGAAAAAAGCGGAGAGATGAAGTCGAAATATTGATCTCTGTGTCAGGAGACCATTTACATTTTACTGATGGTCGATTGTCTCTCAATCGCCTGCTACTTGCTCGTTGATAATACGAGCTCAAAAATATCTATATAATAACAAAAAATTCAATCGGTTTAGTGACAGAAAAAAATTAATTACTGCAACGAGAACTAATAATTTTTTAAAGTAAGCCTACACCATATTTACGTAGTGAAAATTAGGCCCAACTTAGCTGTAATTTACATTACTTATTTAAAAAGAAACTAATTATGATGGTTAAGTACGCAACACTGTACACATAACGGCAAAACCGCCCATAAAGCTGCCTGCACCAGGCACCCACTGGGCTGCCTGCACACGGCTCGCACTGGGCTGCTTGCACACGGCTCTCACTGGGCTGCCTGCACACGGCTCTCACTGGGCTGCCTGCA
>JACJUY010007681.1:0-15063 GCA_014220935.1 Platorchestia sp. MABIK
TGTGTTGCGCGTGTGGGGAGGGGGGAATGTGTTGCGCGTGTGGGGAGGGGGGGAATGTGTTGCGCGTGTGGGGAGGGGGGGGAATGAGTTGCGCGTGAGGGGGGAGAATGTTGCGCTTGGAGGGGAATGTTATACGCGAGGGGAATGTTGTACGAGAGGGGAATGTTATGTGAGAGAAAACGTTGCGCGTGAGGGAATGTTACCCGTGATAGAGAGGGGAATCTTGCATGTGAAAGAGAATATTGTGCCTGAGGTGACTACATGAGACGCACAACATGACACGAGACACGTTAGCAACGCAAGACCTACACGCCAGCACACACGACAGCACACGCCCCACCTGCGTCAGGAGCAGCCTGGTGTCCGGCAGGGCGACGTCCTCGTAGCCACTGAAGAGCTCCATGGCGCTGGCGAGGCCGGCGTGCGGTGCGAGGGAGAGGAACTTGTCCAGCCTCCTGACCGCCTGCAGCGCCGCCTCCACGCTGCTGCACCGCTCCTGCTGCAGCCCCGTCAGCAGCTCCATGCCCTCCGAGCACCACGAGTTCGCCTAAGCGTTAGATTAGATGTTAGTTCAAGCCTCCCTAACACAGCAAAAACGTTCTAAGAAAGGAAGGAGCTAGGCGCCATTCAGTGTGGAAATCACGCAACGCGGAATCTATGCAGAGGGGCGTAGAAACGGTAAATTGAGAAAGAAGTTCGTGAAACAAGATATAAGTTGAGGAAGAAAGTAGGTGCTGAAAAACAGGACAGCAGTGAACCGAAAAAAGGTGGTCGTTAACATAACGAAAAAGATTTTATTTCAACAACAAAGACCTACTTAACTCTAAGCTAGGGCCCTCACACATTTTCCCCCTGGGAGTGCCAATTCCCATAGATATAATACCGGGATACCCCTGAAGGGCAGTTCGCCTGGTCATAGCCCACCAGACAGAAATGTTTGGATGATATCCTAGGAAGTTGTAACTGTGTGATCAAATAGGGTATGTTGTGAATGTATTCTGAGTATTCGAGAGCGTTTAGATAGGGGTATCTGAAACGTATTAAATTTTGTCGGTCGCATCATAGTCATCCAAACTAATGTTTTTCTACGAAGCATGTAGATTGGAAAAAAGGAAACGAGAAACACAAAGGCGGTTCAATTTATGAAAGTAGACACTTGGAGATTTGCGCAACTGGCGTCATCACCTTGCCAAATAGCGGCTGGAGACATCATGGGTGAGTCTGACATAATAAAAAATTATGACACATGCTGAAAATCATACTATACAAACGTTCAATTCATTCGTCATAAGCGTCACAACTGCAGCTCGTATGTACACGGACGGGAAATGTACAACTATGAACTACTTCGAGTGATATTCCGTGTTTGAATGTCATAGATAACGTACTGAAAATCTATCATCAATGAGTTTCAGACCGCTTCCCTAACTAGTTACTGGTTATATTCGTTAACAACTAATGAAACATTCTCTCTGAACTAAAAAGTACCTCGTCACATGCCGTGGGGGAAATGTCGAGGTGGTCACAGCTCCCTTGAAGACATCAACTCTTTTGAATGATGTTCCCTCAGTCCCAATGGGAAAATGAGGCCGCGTTTTACCATAATATTTGATTAAAGTAGAAGTCAATTTAAGCTTCCTTAACCAAAGTGAAAGTGTTCCAAAAAAAAAAGCACCAAATATTATGAAATTTACAGAATAGGAATCAATGCACAAGATATGTCCCCCACATTCTACGCATGAAAACAGCAAAATTGAGGGAAGTCCATGATACAAAATAAAATTTAATGAAGTTAATAAATGCTGAAAAAAGCAGCAGTGGACCGAAAAAAAAAGTCCGAATAAAAACAAAAACCTATTCCATTTCAACATAAGGAACACAAATCTTGCCTTCAGCGAGGGATTTCCCAACTTCCCTTGTGGAGCGCTAATTCTCATAGGTAGAAAAGATTTTTTTATAACTATGTTCATTGTTTTACCACAGAATACGCTTCATTGGCGTTTTATCAGTGCATTTATGTAAGTTATTGATGTACATTCCATTAAAATTTAAGTACACCAGAAGGACAAAAATATCGAGTGTATCGTTTACAACTGCCCGCTACGCTGGCAAAAGAAGGCGTGAGTATCTCATTGAGAAAGAAAAATGAAGTAAAATTTGTAGAACGAAACATTTAAAAACCCGTAAAGACAGACAATGCAACGACTTTCTCTTCGAGAGAAAATAAGAGGAATCGAATGTAAAAATTCGGCCTACCAACCCCAAATCTAAGCCTACAATAAATGATACTGATTTCTTTGACGAGTTAGCTAGGGTTACTTCACAACCCGCTCAGAAAATAAGTTGCACGATACAAGGGTTTTAACCACGAGAGAGAAAAAGAGATGTGTAATAGAAATTTAAGGTGCGCGGAATTACCTTGCTGCAAACCATAAACCCAGAACAGACTCCTATGACATAAACCGCTAATTTTGTGATGGAGAAATAGAAGTTCTTTCTAAACACCACTGAATTTTAATTAACATTCAATTCAAATTTAAAGTCAATTGTAGTAAACAATGTCGAAAGTACCAAACATTAACTGGATTATGTTTTCATTCATTTTGATTTAATATTTTTAAAAATTAAGTTAATGACTACTGATTGGTCAGCAGCATAATGAGAACTCCCTCAGTGACCAAATAGGGCTCACATCGCAGCTGAAGGACACACACACACACACACACACACACACACGACAGGCACAAGCCACTCACCCTGTCGGCGGTTTGGTGCAGGGCGTAGCACCTCTCGAGGCTCTTGCACTTGACGACCACGAGGTCGTCGAGCTCCTGCCGCCGCTTGGCGAGCTCCACGCACTTGGGCCTGATGGAGTCCACGGCGTAGTGCTGGCAGGCTATCAGCTGCTGCCCCGAGCTGCGCAGGTCTGCAGCTCGGTCCAGGATATCCTGGAAACAAATATCTTCATCAATTAACACGTTATTCGCGGTTGTTAACGGCTATTTTGGTTAGATTGTTAACAGCAGAATTGGGAAATCGACTTCAATACTCGAATTTAATTTTATCCTTCCTGAAAAATATAAAAAAATACAATTGCACGAAAACATTTCACCTTGTATGAGAACAGTTATTTTTTAAAGGGGTCGCGAAACAGATGAAATGTCATTCATTTATACCGGTACGTGAATGAAAAATTTACCTAGTGGTGCACAGATGTCCCAATACGCGGGGAACGTAGAAGAAAATGCAAGGGAACTAGTTCATGCTTCGTGGAACAAATCAAACACTGAAGAAATGTTCAAGCGGCCAACTAAATTACATGAGCGTGTCGCGTGCTGGGAAGCGTTCAGCGAATCCAGATGTGGATTGTTGGATGTGTGTAGGTATTTTGCGCTGATACTGGAGCTACATTTACAAGTGGTGGAAATTAGACAAACAGATATTGCTTGGAGCAACCATAAAGTGGAAATGACGTTTCCCTCGCTGATGGATGCAAAATTATTCATCGTAAAACGGCGAATTATTCATCTATAATCCTAAAAAAAGCTTTTTCAGAAAAACGAAAAAAATTGTATTATAATATTTGCTTTTAAGCGAACATACAGAAAAAGTGAATGCATTTACTCTAATAACCATTTAACCAACCAGTTTAATTTAACGTCATTTAAATTAAGCGATTCAACTCATTGTGTAATTCCTAAACAGTAACATGCTTTCGTTGAATCCGAAATATTGAATTAAGTTATAGATAGAAGTGTTGCTTACATGAACATAGCGTTACTGTGACAATGAATGATTTCAGCACCTTCGAAAAAGTTAGGCCAAAACAAATCATTGTTTTTGTCAAATTCAGAACTCGCTTAGGAGCTATGGACAGGAGATCAAATTGCACTTTTCGAGTAAATGATCAACGCACAATACGCCTTCGGGGCGAGTTTTGCAGCACTTGTTTCGAAATAAAAGCATTTATTCAGATTGCAATATTTTCTCACCTGTGTCAATGAATACCATGATTGTAATAATAATAATAATAATAATACTATTACAATGAACAGTAGTTAGTGGATAAATGTCAATGGATACTATGAGTAGGTCAGTGAAAACTTCTTCACTGGATATGATATAATATATTTTATATATGTCAGTATATTAAATGGCAGTCAGGATACCATTTTAAAGTGGATAACATTTCAGAAAAAACGATTTCAATTGATTTGATGTCAGTAGATTTGTCAATAAATATCGTGTAGACCATGTAACCTACCGAAATGTTTGTTTATAGTCTAATTGAATATAAGGCACGCTTTTATAGTACCCATATCATATACGTTACGATTCTAGCACATTAGCTGCCATCAAGTCAGAAAATGCGCATCAGTGGTCAGCAAACTGATCTCTGGGAGAGGGCGACACAGATGTGAGATTCGGGCAATCCATTCATTGTCTGTCCAGTCGTAGAGATCAAAGTCAAACTCAGGATCACCGAGAAGCAAAGTTCAAGTCTCCCAATGAAAACCGGCCGCCGTAACATCTGGCAAACTCAAGTTGGTAATGAGATGAAAACCGGTTTCAGCAGAGGGCAAACTAACAACGGTACGAAAATCAATACTGGATTACAGGGTGTGACGTACGGCAATATTTTTAAGGATAAATTATGACGGTAAAAATTGCAGTAGCTTTTGGTGAGGATTTTAGGAATAATAAAAGTTAATAGCTTTATTTCAGAGAAGACGTACAAAGTGAATTAAAATGTGAATATTCACCTAGAAAAAAATAAAGATGAAAGATATGAAAAAGCACGAAATTATTGAAAAATTTTGAGGCAAACTTTTCTGAAAAGCACTGCTGTGGTCACTCAATGAGTTAGGCTGAGAATAACCAGCTAAAATATTTAGCCGACAATAAATGAAGCCATTGAACAAATCGGAGTTGCAGAAAAAATTTTTAGACCAACTC
Source organism: Platorchestia sp. MABIK (assembly GCA_014220935.1). Classification (NCBI taxonomy): domain Eukaryota; kingdom Metazoa; phylum Arthropoda; class Malacostraca; order Amphipoda; family Talitridae; genus Platorchestia; species Platorchestia sp. MABIK. The sequence continues at coordinate 4,957 of JACJUY010007681.1, forward strand.
GGTGTCACGGAAAATAATTATAAAACCAACTCAGCGTTGCGGTAAAAATTATTAGAACAACCAGGAATCTCGGATCAGATTAAAAGTTAGTTTAAGTCTTCTTAACCAGAAGAAATGTGTTCCAAAAATAGGAAAGAAGAAAGGTCTATTAAGTTTGGAGTTGAGAAAAGCTAAATCTATATCCACAAAATGTGTTCCCACACAAAAACATGACAGCAGAGAACCAAAAAAATTGTTCCTTGAAAGACAAAGACAATATTCTATTTAAATAAAAAGAAATCCTACCTAACTCTCAGCTTGAGACTTTAAAGTTGAAAAAACAAATGAACCAATTCAGGGTAATGGAAACAGCTAGAAGTTCGAAAAACTAATGAACAATCACCTCAGAGCTATGGAAACAATTAGAAGTTGGCGAGATGAACAAATAAATGCACTCATAGCTATGGAGACAAATGAGAATACAACTGAGACAGTTCAACTCACCCTGAGCGAGTCATGGAACCTGTGCGTGGAGTCGAGGCGCTCCTGCACCTGCTGGGCGGAGGTGCCCACGGACGGCAGCGCCGCCGCCTCCTGCAGCCGCGACTCCAGCTCGGTCTGGCGGGGCAGGTAAGCGCTTAGCGAGACCCAAACATCCCCTCATGCGAAGGAAATGTTCTGATGGGAGCGAAAAGTTCTACCATACTGAAGAACATATTTTTGTGATAACGAAAAATCCTAACATACTGATGAAAATACTTTCATGAAAACGAAAAATCCAACCATACGGAAGAAAATACTTCATTTTGATGACGGAAAATTCCCGTTGCGGGAAAGGAAAATATGTTGATGAGGACGAAAAATCACGTAATGAAGAGGAAAATCTTTTGATGAGAAAGAAATTCCGCTAAGAGATGAAATCACGATAAAGTGAGTGACATAAGAAATTTTAAAATGCTTCGTTATGTGTTTCTTTCAATGAAATGATGCCTCACATCTTCCAGTTAGCATCACAATATTCATTCATCGTTGTCTATGAAACAAATGTTAGAAATGCTGTCTTAATTCTCGAACAAAACCAATTGAGAACATGAGTGCGAGTAGTAACTTTGAAAACGCATTTTTATCGCCAATCTCGGTCTGGCCTTACGGAAATAGCACCACTAGCTCAGACCACCAGGTTATAAAGCAAACAACGAAATGACGCTTTTGCAACAACCTTATTTCAAACCACTCGAAATCAGCTACCGTGGAATAGAACAAATTCCAATAACAGTTATATTTATAGTAACCACGTGAGCTCCCCATTAGTCCTTGACATGAATCCGAAAAAACACTACTTATGACCACTATTCGACAGGCTCTTAGTGCTCGCGCAGGTGAAAGCTCGCAAGGGACTCACGAGAACATCCTTGAACTGATGCTCAAAGCGGCGCAGCTGCAGGCACTGCGTGAGACGAGTGTGATGTTGCAGCCAAAACTCGTCAAAAGTCGTCTCCGTTTCCTCCAACTGCACCAGAAGTCTTTCCACAGCAATGACGTACGTCAGCTGGTCTACGGAGGAGTACCCTGACGTCTTTGACGACGGGCCTGCGTCTTTCCTCGATGACGAAGACTCACTTTTATCAGCACCTCGACCGGCATCGGACGGTCTCTCAGGATGGGAGTAACTGCGTTCCACTGCGGTCGACGAGCTCCTAACACTGGAGGAAACTTCATCAGCCGAGTTGGGTTGTTGGCTAGGCATGTCGTCACCGCTGGTTTTAGGATCCGTGTTTCTGTTGGACTTTTTGATGCATGCGAGCAGAGACTCGCCGTGGCGTGAGGCCGCCAGGAGGTCGTCTTTGAGCACAGCGTAGTCCGCCGTCTAGAGATGTGAGGAGGAGGTCATTTAGTTTAATATTTCTGGCCGAATAGAGAAAAATAATACCAAGGGATTGACATAGTTAATCACTGGAATAGGTCTGACCTACAACGTTTAAGTTCATCCACTACTTAAGTTATACATTTTAAAATTTGCAGCTCATTTCTTTTGTGAATTCTTCATTTCATACTGGGAACGTGAGCGAAACCGTAAGACTAGTTATGAACTTCATAGAAGTCCTCAAAAATTAGGAAGCATCCCGTAAGTGAATCAAAACGTACAATTTATTAAAATCCTTACCTGTATTCTAACCAAATATATATGCAGAGCAAAAACATTCACCCCTTCAAAAATCGTCCAGAACAACAAATAACACTGAGAGATTCGAGATTCCAAGGAGCTCAAATCTCACCCGAAGACACGAAAATCTGTGGTGATATTACAGCAGCAATAATGCGCCACTTATTTCCGACACAGCCTCAGGCCCAAGCAATTAGCAGTCCCTATCAGTGTTTTTTATGAAATGATAACCCAGAATATGCGATGGACGTGCGCACGGCAGAGGTTATAAATTTAAAAACAAAGTTCAGACTTAAAATATGACTCATGATACACGAGTCAAACGCAAGTTCCAATCAGCACCTGGTCGGCAAGCAGGTCCTGCGCCCGCGCCACATCCATTGGCAGCTCCGTCTCCTGCAGGCGCTGCGTGAACTGGCGCAAGGCGCTGCCGATCTCCTGTGTGCTCGCACTGAAGCGCTCAAGCGCCTGATGGTAGAGTTAGCGCGTCGTTAGGAAGCATTCTCTAGATTTATTCCAATGCTTAAAATGTCAATATTTCCATCAAGCTCACTAAACGTGGCTTAAGGTAGAGCACTGGGTAGCTTACCGCCACGTTATCGGTCATTTTAGCAGAGCAGCTCGTCGGTCTACTGAGGATACAGTTTACGTCTATTATTCTACCATCAAGCGCGAAAATTCGAAGGAAAAAGTATGTTGGAGAAAAAACGCTGATGACATTTAACGAAAAATGTAGACTACGTTTAAAAAACTACAAGGACATCCAACAAAGAAAGTAGACTTCCTGTAAAAACTTTGTCAAAAACATTCCACAAAAAGGTATCTGTGTACGTTTGGAAAATCCCTTTACGGCATCCGACGAAGAGGGCACACTACGCCTAAAAGTTTCCTTTACGATATACGGAGAAAGAGGCAGACTACGTTAAAAAAATTCCTCTCGGACATCCAACAAAGACAGCTAACAACGATCAAACAAATTCCGAGAGGATTTCCGACGGAGAAAGACTACGTTAAAAACTCACCACTCGCTGCTCCAGCCACTCCTCATGGCAATAAGGAGCGGTGCCCCCAAGGTCTGCCGTCAGCTGATCTCTGTCGATGTGGTCGTGAAGTTCTGCGTCGCAGGAACACACCACTACCTGTCGAGGCATGGCCATGCATAGGAAACTTGGTGAGCACCTCTCAGGGGGTAAATTATTCGCCTTGGCTAATAAAAAGTGTTCCTTAAATGCACGTTTTACCGAAAAAGCGGGCTAACATAGAACAGAAACCACAAAAAAAGCTGGAAATGCTGAGGAAAATTCAGTAATTTGAAGCACACGATACGCTGACGACCACTCAGGGCTTCAGTACAATGGCAATTATCGATACGCTCACTCCAAATCTGAATCCACACACAGACTGAATATATAAACAACGATATGATTGGAAAATCAATAAGGCATTCAAATACGGGAGATAACACTATTATGATTCGAATCAGAAACACAATAAGATTATAGTGCGTCGGAATAACCGCATGCACTTCATTTAGGAAAACTAAGATGGTAAAGAATGGGACTTGAATTTAAAATGAAGTCAAATAAATATGACGACTCCATAATACGCTGCATCATGTACACTAAAAATATAACAGAACATCAAGCCCATCTCATTCGTTCACCATAACTACGGTGGCGCACATGTTTAACTGAAACCGTTTAAATTTATTCACTACTTGAGATATACATTTGATTAACTATAGATAATTTTTTGCGACTGAAGTCTTTATTCAATACCCCAAATATTAACAAAACTTTTACGATCGTACAACAAGCCCAGAGCGCAAGAGGGTCAAGTAGAATCTACTTACATTCAGGCACGATTGGATGTGCAATTTTTGAACTGCTGAAAAGCGAAGGTAAAGTACGTCTCCTGTAGTCAAATTCCGGATAAAATAATCTACTAAATAATAATAATAAATGAGTGTTTCGTTGGTTGGTCTGTCTCTCTCTGACACGCTGTTAAGAATTTACATAAGATGAATATTAAAGTTATTATATGATGGGAAGAAACTGTTAATTGATCATTCATTGGAATCACACACTATGTACTTTATGATCGTATCTGTGATCCGTGCTACTCGAGCGCACAAGTACAAAAATATTTCAATCACGAGTACTCAAAGAGTGGTACATACAGTATATGTTCATAGATGTTCGGGGGTATGTATATGTTCATTACACACTGTCGGTTTTTCAGGTAATCAAGGGGTTATATTTTACCAACCTGACTACATAATCTATATGCTTTATCGAACATTATCGACTCCCGTCATCTTCAACGGGCCGTGTACACAAATAATAATGATGATAATAATAACAAGAGGCAATTCACCCACGGGTGTCACGACCGCCAATCATGGAATACGTTCGTTCCTCAACAATTGTGAGATCGGAAAACCTGCTAAACAATCCTTGGTGTACTGCTACCAAGGCTCCTGTATTTTATCATGCCATTTTGCCTCTTCTTTAATGTCAGAGAACAAAAAGGCAAGAGAGTGGAGCTACTTAACACTTTGACCGCAATTGGTTAAACTAAAGTTTAATCTTGAACTCAAATTTAAATTTAATTGCAGTAAGTAATTTTAAAAATGGCAAACATTAACTGGATCGTGCCTTCATTTAGCGTCAATTAAGTATTTATTAAAATTGAGTTTGAGAATACTGGTCGGCCAGCAGCATTATGAAAATCGCCTCCGTGGCCGCTGGCAGCTCACGTTGTGGTCTAAGTGTTAACACATCGGAGTTTGAGCGGGAGCGACGCGCGAGACGTTGCGTAGCGAAACAGCGAATGCTCATTAACAAAACGCACCCAGCGAATTAGTCCTTAGTAATGTTTTTAATGAAATAATGAGCATTCGCACGACAGAGGTTGGAAAGCTTACAAATCAATTTGAGGCTAACATATGATTCACTTTACATGAGTCAAACACAACTTTCAATCAGAAATAGCCGAGTAATTTTTTCGTAAAATACGGAACTTTGATATAAATGTTCTACATTAAACTCTAAAAACAACTGATATTATAATGACAGTAATTTTAAGGATTTTGTAATGTAATGCCTAACTCTATATCGAAAATTTAAATAAAACATTTAATAACTAAAGTTCAAGAAAAATCTCAACAAAAATCACCTGATATTGCAGTAACATGACAGCACAAAAATGAAGGTTACGTAAAATATAATTCAAAAGAAATACCCAAGAAATGAAAGACACCCAAACTTTGAATTCATAAGAGAAGGTCAACAAACGAAAGTTACATAAAATTAGGATTCAACAGTAATGGTCAAAAAAGTGATATTTCGTTGAATTTGATTTCAGAAAAAATATTCAAGAAATTGAGGCTGCGTTAAATTGAAATCCAAAAGTGCTAGTATAGGAATTGAGGTTACCTTGAATTTAAACTCATCCTTGAAGACCTTGCACGAGACTTCAGAGATCGCCTTCTGCAGGAAGCTGCTGGGCCGGAGCACATACACGGCTGAGATCAGGCCAGGGAACAGGTTCTGAAAACAGAGGAAAATATTTTCAACGAAACAAACTAGAATTGCTCAAATTAAACATTTCTTCTAGTCATCAGAAAAGTTCAAAACAATTAGTACCAAATGACTTAGAAAAAGCTTTTTAGATGAATAAAAGAGCAAATACAACACTAGTGAGAACCATTCTATCAGAAAAATGTTTTGTAAACCAAACTTTGCAATTTTTGTATCAGGACCAAAACTTTCATTTGGAAAATAAAAAGTTACTCAATAAAAAGAGAAGTTCCCAGAGCGAATGTGAGAACTTTCGTGTACTAAAATGAAAGCTTGTCCGCCACAGGAAAAATTTTCATACGGAATGGGAAATAATTTTATTCGCAAAGGTAAAAAAGTTTGTAAGCCAAGGGTAAAAAATTTACACGCAACGGGAAAAACGTTTGTAAGCAAAGGGAAGAAGTTCGCTCGAGTAGAGGAAGTATGTACTATTGTGCTTGTGAGCAATTGGAAAAAAGCGTAAATACAGTGAGAAAATGTTCGCATACGATGAGAACAAATTTTCAAAACAATTCCTCCCAAAAAAATAAAATTTGTACGTAATGACTATAAAGTTTGCAAGCCATATGGGAAAAAGATCGTAGGCAATAAGAAAAATGTGTACGCAATGAAAAAAGTTTGTACGCAGTAAAACAGTTTGTCCGTATAAAAAGTTTGAGCGCGATATTAAAATGTTTGTACACGATGAGAAAAGTTTGTACGCAATGATACAAAAGTTTGTGCGCTATGGGAATAATTTTGTCCGTAATATGGAAAAATTTTCTCGGTAAATAGAAAAAAATTTTAAGCAAAATAAACAAGTTTGTACGCAATAGGAAAGACTTTGTTCACTATAGGAAAAAATTGAACTCAAAAAATAAAAATGTTATAAACAATAGGAAAAAAGTTAGAACGTAATAGGAAAAAGTTAGAACGCAATAGGGAAAGAGTTAAAACGCAATGGGAAAAAGTTTATATGCATTGAGAAAAATTGCACGCACAGAGATACAAGTTTTTACGCAATGGGAGAAAATGTTGAACTCAATGGGGAAGAATCGAACACACAAAAAAAAATTCGCAATTAAAACAGCGGCAAAAAATACTATCAGTAAATCTGAACAATTTCTTGAAATAAAAAATTAGGAGACAAGGTTTCCAGATTAGAGAGAAAGATAACGAGCACAATTGAACTGGAAGACGTACCCTCAAAAATTGTATTCATTGTACACAGCTTCATCAGCGTCCCCTGACTTTGCTCTGTTCCGCCTCTAGTGATCAACAACTTTCCTATTCCCGCACCACACAAATCTCTCCACGCATTCTCCACCACCACTCTCTCCACTCAACACATACTCCACCATCTGTCCATCAAACACATCCTCATCGCCATCTATCCACTCAACATTCAACCACCACAGCCACAACACACACACCCCCTACACCCACCACAACCACCACACACACACAGCCACGACAGCCACCACCACAGCCACCACCAACACACAAACAGCCACAAAAGCTACCACAACCACCATACACACGGCCAACATAACCACCACCACCTCCACCTAACCTCAAAAGCCACCACAACCACCACCACCATCACAACCACCATCACAACCCCCACCACACACACGGCCAAGATAACCACCACACAACCACACCCCCTCACCGCAATGGCGAGGAAGGCCTGCTTGACGGCCGTCCACTTGTCGTTGCGGCGGTCCATGACGATCACGAAGCCCAGGTCTCCGTCCTGCAGCCTGAGGGACAGGGGAGTGAGCTATTCAGTTGTAAATTACCAGCAAAATATTCTACTTGGTGTGAAGAACACTGAACATCACGCATTGGCGTTTTAGACAGTGCATGGAAATGAAAGGATCTCCAAATGAGCAGACAAAAATCCACGGGAAAATTAGAACAGACGGGCAAAGAAGTATTGAAGTCGAGTTACGAGGAAAGCACTAAACTCTAATGAATGGAAACAGCATGGAACGGAAATTATTGGAAAAAGTACATTGTAATAATAAACGGAAAAAATGTACAACAAATTCTAAAATTACAACACAGAAAGACACGAAAAAATGAAGCACGTGTATGAGAATAATTGGTCAAGAGTAACATGTTAAGGACAGTACAGTTCACATACCTCACCCATTTTCACTCCATCCTCATATTACTCACAACCACCAAAACGCAACCTAAATCCCTCAACACCTACAGATCCGCACCTAAACCTCAACACTCGTAACTCCACACCCGCACCCCACCATCCACATCTCCACTTGCAATACACCCACACTACACACACGCTCCCGCCACACACACACACACACACACACACACACATTCGCACCCGCCACACACTCACCACCAACATCCACTCCTCCCCACACCCACACACACACACCCACCACACACACGCCAGATACGTACGGCGGCACGGCGGTGAGGTAGAGCAGCAGCCGCCTGAGCTGGTCGTCACTGAGCTCCCCGAAGTTGCCAGAGTCGGGCAGCGTGATGATGGGGCAGCCGTCCCGCGACTTGCCCCCTGCCACAAACACAGGTCTTACGTCCACAGTAACTTCATAGTTTTTACATTGCCAGAAACTTTTGTCAAGCGTCAACTGATCCTGGAAATTTAAATTTCAAGTAGACGATCGTTTTCTGCTTTGTGCTGATAAATATCGACATTTGCCGGTATAAATCTAAAATGGATCAGCCATAGTTGTAAGGTGAAAATGTTTACTCTTAATTCGTATGCATAATGCTGCTCAGCGAAATAAACAAGCAAAGAATTCTAATTTTGGTGAACATTAAGTAATGACTTAGAACTCGCAAACAAAGACGCATTGAAGTTAAATTCTACACTCTTTACATCCTCTCCTATGTAGCTCTGACGACCGTTCACGGTCTGTGACGGATGGCATATTTTCCGCTTAACGTCGTAGTCGCCGCATCCGCTGATGTCAAAACAACGCAATCCCCAGGTTTAGCAGCACGCTCAATCGTGAGGTTCGCGTCGCTCTAATGACGGCCACGGAAAAAAAATCAGTGAAAAAACTTTCAAAAACGAGTAAGTTTTACGGTAGACACTCGTACTCCTGCTCGGCAGCGCGGTATATCAGTAGGGTTTATTGGTTTTCAGTAAATGAACTGTGTTGCCGCTTTGTTTGTATCTGCGTGGCTTCAAAGGATTTGAAATTTCAAGGCAGAAAAAATCCTGAGCCGCCGCAGAAAAGTGATACTTTCAGAGTCAGCGTCTTTAGCGGTATTAGGTACTGAAGAGGAGAAGATTAAATAAACCGACTAAACGACCGAGGGGAATCCATAACCGGCGCCAGTAAAAAAACTTCATCGATACGCTGAGACCTGCTCAGTACGATGCAGTGAAAAATATCCCCCGTTCAATGTATGTTCATAATGTCTTTAACAGCATGCACTACAACATGTGGGCTCTCATTAAAATTTTACAGAGCGCTTCGTCCCGCGGTACACTTAGAAATAATCGCCTTAACACGTTGACCACGCTTACTCGTTTAGTTATAGGTTAAGTAGTACGTAGAAGTATCAAAAAACTGACTTTACTAATCGGATACGTATCTATCTTTTCTGAAAGGTACAAAAATAAAACTGCACTATAGCATTTTACTTTGTGCGATGAAATATCTTTTGAAAAAGGTAGTAAAATAATTGAAATGCTACACATTTAGGCTGGTAGATAAATGAGTAAGATGCCTGGTGGTATACACGATTACCTGTACGCAGCCCTTCAAGACACGATGACTGCAGAAGCCAACTAACAAAATCGATTGCAATCGAGGCGACTTCTTCATAGTTTAGTAAAATTTCGAAGTTCCATAATTGGTTCAGATGCCATAGTTAAATAAAGCCTAGTCGAAAACTTGGCTCAATCAACATAATTCAACGAACTTCATAGTTCAAAAGTTAATTCAACTGCCATAGCTTAACCCAACATCATGATGCAATAGTTAGTTCATTCACCGTAGTTCAATAAACTTCATAGCTAGCGAGCTATTTAGCACCGTAAATTACTAAAACATAACACCGCGAAACATGCTTCAATAATACAAAGTTCGAAAAACACAATTCAATAAACAGTTGTAGCGCCACATCAATAATTTAATCCCGTAATAACGCATTCGAGTCACCTGAGTTACAAATCTAACCATTCCCTCTGATCTCAGAAGTCACGCATGAAGAACACTACTTACCTTCCTCACCATTGGCTTACTTGCCATAGACCAGGTTACAAACATTCATTATCTCCCACACCTCCTGATGGCGTATATTGACGGTATTTAAATAATTTCCTGCACCTACACCGTATAACAAAAAATATCATCCTTTGCAAGTCGTTTGATACTGGCAGATAGAGTCCCC
>JACJUY010007681.1:15085-42231 GCA_014220935.1 Platorchestia sp. MABIK
ACTGGCCGTGGATGAGGTCCCCACATCCCCCTCCCCTCCTGTGAAATTAGTGTACTGGCCGTGGATGAGGTCCCCATATCCCCCTGCCCCCACCTGTGATGATGGCGTACTGGCCGTGGATGAGGTCCCCCAAATCTCGAACGGTCAGCGGTTGATCGTCGCCGCCGTCCACGAGTGACGGCAGCCGCTGGTCCGACCATGAGTCTGCCAAAAATCGTTCAAAATTAGTAACGGGTTAGATTAGATTTGATGTTAGTTTAGACTGGCTAACCGAAACAAGAGGCATTACAAAAAAAGAAGGAGGAAGGCACTATTTAGGATGGACTCAAGGGAATGCAGAATCTATGCACAAGGTGCATAGAAACAGTAAGTTAGCAAAGAATATTGTGAAAAAAGATAAAAGTTGAAGAAGAAAGTAGTAGGTGATGAAAAACAGGAGACCAGTGAACCGAAAAGTGATGGTCCGTCACAAACAAAAAAATTATTCCATTTCAACATAAGGAAGGCCTACCTAACCTTTAGCTTGGTACCTCGCATATTTTCCCTGGCAGTCCTAATTTCCAAATATATAATAGTTATATCCCCCTGAAGGAAATTAGTCACAGGTCAACTAATGTGATAATGCTTCACTGTGCACACTTGAGCGATGGCGTACTCAGTGACCTCGTATGCCCCGCTTCAACACTACAGTCAAGATGATTGATTGTAGTGTTCAACCAAGGCAAACCAAAATGAATAAAAAAAAGAAAATTTCAGGCAGGCATTGAAGATTTATTCCATTCAATTATGATTCGAAAGCATTTTGATCTTTTGTAGCCAATGCAGCAATATAAGCTGTTTTCAAGTGGTTTACATGGTGCATACGAACCATGTAACATGCTTCAGTTAAATAAACAGTTTATTTAATAGTATCGAACTAACATAAATGTTAACATGGATAATGTACCTCGTTTTTCTACACAGAGTTGTAACATGCCAATGTCGTAACAAATACAAATACGAGCGTCGCATTGGTAAAAACGTATACTGCGAGGGTGCAGTGTTATGTTCCGGCAACATACCCCAAAGATGCAGCGAGAACCCAAACACAGTTGCGCTTGCACAGTCAGTAAGATTCACTAACCTCCCGACCACGCATTTACAGCTAAGCAACGTTGATCGATAGAGAATAGATCTTCAGCACCCACTGTTATTTTGACAAACTAAAGTCGACAGTGAGCGCTGATAACAAAACAGGTTCGACTCCGGCACATGGCAGAAGAGTCACATTATCACGGAGTTGTTCAAGACAAGCCGAGAGGCTGTGTGCACTGCACGCTTCACTCAAGATAACATTGTATGAATTTTCCTCTCAGGAGCACGACTCTCAACGGGAGTTTTTGATGCAACGATTTTGGCATTTGCTGATGGAGATGCGACATCAAAGGCACTCGGCATATTGCCCCAAGTCTCAGGAGGAAGCGAGCAGAAGGACTGGAATCGTACTCCATGACGACAAAGCTTGTGTCCAAGCACCAGTGAGAGTCGTGCTGCTGGAATGGAATATTTATCAATCTGTATCAGAAACGCTCAGCTAAGCTTCTGTTTCCACGAACAAACTGATTTTCTCCGACAGCAAAATGTGAGTGCTAAAATATCCTTCGCTAAATATTTAATGAACACTCAGTTAAAGGACGAAAGTGATGATGAACTGAGTAAATTGCGAAGAACGGCTACGTTTAATTAAAACTTAGCGCATTTGAAGCTATAGGAGCTCTGAGATCTTCAAAAAATGACTCTACCCATTGTTGTGAACTCGCAATCTATTCATTTCAAAACGAAAACTCTTTTCGGCGGAAACTCATCTCGATCATTTCTGATGTTGATTAAAACAGCTCTCGAAGCCTTGTCATGAGATTAAAAATGCTGACTTCTCAACGTCTTCATTTCGAGGACCATCGCAAAGTCTGGGCTAAATCCGACAATTCTGGACGATTTCGAATTCCTGCCTGCGACCGAGCATCCTGTCTACGCCGCCATTACTGGTTACAGCGCGATCCTTCATATCAGAGACGCAATACGTTCTCATTTTGGGTAACTAGTATCAATGTCCGGCTACAGCTTTTGCTCGGTAAAGAATATTTTAGGAGCGAAAAAGAAGAAGCACCGTCGTGAATAAAATATTCTTGTACATGAGCGCGTGTTTTTAGCTGGGTATGAGTAGGATCAGAAGTTTCAACGTTTTTATGTTTTTCTTTTTTAACTTTGTTAAAAAGTTTTTCAAAAATTACTCCTTTGATTTTCTGTATTTCAAAATTCATTATACACTGCATTGCTCTATGTGTGTTCCATTTGTTTTTCCAGTTCCTATGATGGAGCCTGTGAATTCGAAAAAAAGTTGATGAAGTAAATATGTTGATGAAGGCGTTGGTTCTTCTTTTTATCTTGAGAAAGAAAATATGCGAGATTCGTCCAATTAGTTCTATTTTAGAAAATAATTATTCATTCTTACAGCTAAGCACTTGATTTCAAGCACTGTTTTTTGGCATCGCAAACAAAATTGTTTAAAACTTCTACGGATAGAGCCGTTAGCTTCGCGAGGCAATTTCTCGTTCCTGACGCTCGTGAGAAGCATTATGACAGCATTATTCTGTGTACAGTTTCACGAATTGCTCCAATTTATTGTAAAACATTTTGGTTAGCATTATGCAACAATCCTTTTCATGCATCCTACACAATTGAAATTTTTTGTGCCAGCATTATTTATGTAATAAAAATTTTTGATGTGGTAAAATATTTTCGCCAAGCTAGCTATTTGTCACACTATTGGTGCGAAAAAACGAAAAGATTTTTGCGAGTGTCGTCCTCTCAATCTTACACGCAGAGCTGTTTCAAATCAACCCATTTTACTTCCAACATTAATCCCTGATATCGCAAGCTCGTAAGCTCATATTCCAACGGAAATGCGTATTAAAAACAGCGTTTTTCATCAATGCGTTACTGGTATGATATTCTGCTTTTTTTCATTACTTGTAGTCGCATGCAAGAATATCACTTGTAGTCGCATGTAGTCCAAATTTAGATTAACCTAACAGAAAGAAAACATTTTTTTCATGTTTGTCTCTCAATCATTTGTTTCGATAATTGACATGAATATCACGATCCCCATGTGTGTTTATCAACTTAGGATCTTTACGTTGAGACACTTTAAAAACCAATGAAAGTTTTCGTTCCCCCTCAACTGGAAACATGATAGTTTTTCTTTTTCTTTCGTATCTTTCTTACGTACTGGTCCTTGATTTATACGCTCTTGGGCCTCATTTTTCAACGAAACCTAATTTGCATCAAGTGCTTCGTTTCTAAAATTTACTAAATAAAGGGTTTGCAGGAACATTTGCGGCAAGTCCCCTAAAAGTTACTTTTACTGCTGATAGTGGACTTGCGTGCACAAGAATTATTCACATGAATTGAAAAAATCCACCGAAAAACTGAAATATCTTGTACATCAGAATGTAGCGAGGTTTGTCTATTCCTCACGTTATTTTTAAAAGTTCAAAGATCAGAAAATCCTGTGCAGATGATAATTTCTCATTTCTCAAAAAATCGCCGTATGCTCTCTTCCGCCAAGGTACTACGCAAACTCATACCTCAGTAAGCATAGAGTAACTCATACTTCGTACATCAAAGTTCATTCACGTCACTGACACACGAAAGTTTCAACGGTGGAAATGGAAGAAATGATAATATTCATCAGAGTAAGCAAGACACACATAAACCGCTAGATTTTTCATTTTTCCCACCTAAGCCTCCAGATTCTTTCAAGAACAAACGCCATCATTAGAAATGCCAGAGAATGTTGTTCGGGGAGGGATAAAACGCACATGCCTCTTTCTACCCAAAAAATTAACCAGGCATTCAAGCCTCGCTAATTTGACCGACCGACCGAGCAAACCAGCAAGCATTCGCATTCCAATTTGGAGTTGGGCCGTTCTAGAAGGGCACTTTCTCGGCCGCTTATCTGAACTGTCCTAATAGGGAGCTTAATGGTGGAGACGATTTCAATTCCGATGCGGTACAACGCAGTCTGGCTGGCACGGAGTTGCGGGTGGTGCATGAGGTTGCCTCCTCACAGCACCTGCAACCGCGGGCGTGAATGGAAGAGAGCATCTCTCTAAAGGATCAGGTTACTGTGTCATGTAGTAAATTAAAATCATGCATTGAAGCTACGAGTTAAAGCCGTTGCTTCACACCAATTTTTGAAACCATTCATTAAGATTTAGTTGCACACACCGTTTGTAGACATTGGTCATTCAAAATTGTAGTACATATTGCTGATAGGTATTGATTGTAGATAGTGATTGTGAGCAATAATTTGAACAATTTGCTTCAGTCGTTTACTATGTATTAAGACAATGAATTTGAAATTTAAGTTGCAGAAGTGGAAGATATAAATAAAAGAGACACGGGAAAATAAGTGGCATGTAGACAAATAAGGTCTATTTGACCACATACAAAAATTTATTATTATTATTATTATATAAGAAAGTTTTAGCCTCCCTTTAAAACGACAATGATGTTCCAAGAGAGGAATGATGAAGGCACCATTTAGTATGGAGTTGAGGGAACGCAGAATCTATGCACAAGGTGCTTAGAAACAGTGAGCTAAGAAGGAAGAACATGAAACAAGAAAAAGTTGAAGAAGAAAGTAGTAGGTGCTGAAAAACAGGACAGCAGTGAACTGAAAAAAGATGGTCCGTATCAAAACCAAAAACCTTTTCTATTTTAACAAAAAGAAAGCCTTCCTAACCTTCAGCTCGGGCCCTCACATAGTCCCCCTGGGAGCGCAAATTCCCATAGACACCATAGTTGTTTCCCCTGAGGGGTACAAAAATATAATCCCACCCAAACCTCAACCTATGAATGTCGGCCGATGTTGCAATAGTACTTACCTCAGCGTTAAGTTTGAGCACAGGTAACTTTCTGAGGAATGCCGACGAGGATAGACACATGTTTGCACCTTTTTAAAGAGCAATCTCACATGAGCACTCGAGGAGAGCAAGTTCTCAGTTATAAGAACATTTGGCTTTACGATGCTCTCCTTAGAGGTATTTTACGTTTGTATTTGCCTGAGTATTAGATATAGATAGGCAAAATACTCTGCAGATCAAGCTACTCTGCAAATTTTCAAGATTTTGCTAACCCTTATTTGCGCGTTTAGTACTATAGATACCAGTTGTTTAGTAGTACAGACACCTGTTGATTCGTGCTTCACACAACTGTAGATACGCAGTATACATAAATAGCTATTATTTTGTAGTATAGATATTATTTGTTTCGCTACATAGATACCAGCCGTTTCGTAGAATAGACACCAGTAGTTTACCCAACTTACAGGGTGTTCGTCAGTTAGCGCACTGAAAAACAATGGCAAGTGATCACGAAGCAAGAAACTTAGAATTTGCGCGTTGTGCAACAGATATGTCGCCGTGATAGCGTCTGATGTCCTGCTGACGACAGCTGGTTTTCTGCTCCGACAGCCATGGCGACGGTCGATGCAAGAGAAACACAGATTTATTTTACATATAGGGTATATTTCATTCAACAATTCTTGAATCATTATGTGAAGGCACATCAGCTCTATTAATTGATCCAAATGAGTTAAAATTTGTACCTTCAACAGAATGTCACGCGAAAAAACACGAAGGGAAAAATTTACACTATCAGCAGACGTGAAAATGTAAAACAAAAACCTCAAGAGAGCCTATCAGGTTAACTTATGTTTCATGAGTTGCCAGCTTATCGTAAGATCGACGCCGGCAATTTGCTACGATAGACACCAGTTATTTGATACGATAAATACCATGCAGTTGCTTACTACGATAGATACCAGTTGTTAGATACGATAGACACCAGTTGTTTGAAACGATAGACACCAGTTGTTTGAAACGATAGACACCAGTTGTTTGAAACGATAGACACCAGTTGTTTGATACAATAGATACCAGTTGTTTGCTACGATAGACACCAGTTGTTTGCTACGATAGACACCAGTTGTTTGATACGATAGACACCAGTTGTTTGCTACGATAGACACCAGTTGTTTGCTACGATAGACACCAGTTGTTCGATACGATAGACACCAGTTGTTTGCTACGATAGACACCAGTTGTTTGATAAGATAGACACCAGTTGTTTGCTACGATAGACACCAGTTGTTTGATACGATAAACACCAGTTGTTTGATAAGATAGACACCAGTTGTTTGATAAGATAGACACCAGTTGTTTGATACGATAAACACCAGTTGTTTGATAAGATAGACACCAGTTGTTTGATACGATAAACACCAGTTGTTTGATACGATAAACACCAGTTGTTTGATAAGATAGACACCAGTTGTTTGATAAGATAAACACCAGTTGTTTGCTACGATAGACACCAGTTGTTTGATAAGATAGACACCAGTTGTTTGATAAGATAAACACCAGTTGTTTGATACGATAGACACCAGTTGTTTGATAAGATAGACACCAGTTGTTTGATAAGATAGACACCAGTTGTTTGATAAGATAGACACCAGTTGTTTGCTAAGATAGACACCAGTTGTTTGCTAAGATAGACACCAATTATTAGGTAAGATAAACACTAAATATTTGGTAAGATAGAAACAAGTTATTTGGCGTGGTAGACATCAGTTATTTGATGATAGACAGCAAATGTTTCGTATCATAGATACCAGTTGTTTTGAAACGTAGATACTAATTCTTTCGTAAAATATGTAACAACCAGTGATACCGTAACGTGCAGATACTAGTTGCTTCGTAACACAGGTACCAATGGTTTTGTAAGCTACGCACAAGCCATCATCACCATTTTTCTGTGCATTACTCAACAAATGCACTGCGACACTAAATATCAAATGTTATACCAAAGCAACAGGTACGGTAAGACACTCGAACGCGCATGCTGGAAAGGAATAATATACATAGGCAGAAAATTAATTCGGGAAAACACAGTGAATTACTCTTCTAGCACTTAGCGCAACGTCCATTGTACGGCGTGGTAGTGAGGAACACTTAAATGTTATACTGAAAATTTTTCAACATTTCACTACATTTAGTTAGCTCAGATATTTGTGTTGAAGATATTTGCTGCCAAAATAATTCCTTCTATCTACCATCATAAATAGTGATCATTTCCTACAACCATATACCATTTCCAGTAACTGAAATACATTGGACAGAACTGAAATATACAATATACCGTGTTTTACGATACCTTCAGGGTATTGAATATCATTTTCGGCATTTTATACGTAAATTATGCTATAATTAACCTTCTAATGTCTATAAATACCACACGGTCCTCTTTCGAAAACAGCTTTAACTCATTCATCGCGTTTCAGCGGTTGTTAACGGTTAGTTCGGTTAGGTTGTGGGTAGCAGAAGTGGGAAATCGACTTTAATGCTCGAATGCCTTTTAACCCCCCCCCCCTCTCCCTTATAATTGATAGGAAAACAATTATTGCATGATAACATTTCCCACCATATGATAACAGTTATTTTTATAGAGGTCGCGAAACGATGAAATGTCTTTCATTTATACCGGTACGTGAATGAGTAATATACCAAGTTGGACACATATGGCCCAAAACGCGGGGAACGTGTTAATATATTGTATTTCTTGTTACATTTCTCCCCTAATCTCTTCTTCGTTCTTCGAAGTTCATTGTCGAGCGGCAGTTCCTTCCTCGTCTTCATGTCAGTGATAACCTGATGCCAGGACCAGTCGAATGACGCGGTTGTGATAACGGTAATGTGAGGGCAAAAATGCTGATGTTAAAGGGTTAATGTACACCGCACACCTTGGATAGTGTTACAATATAGTATGTACTGCAACACAGACGTCATTTCTCAAATGCTCGGTACGTTTACAAGGAAATTTCACTGCTGCACATTTTGTGACTAAGACACCTCTCAGAGTGACTCATCATAAGAAAGTATAGGACTCATCGCACTCAAAGCATGAGACTCATCACACAAAGTTTAAGACTCATCGCACACAAAGCATGAGACTCATCACACAAAGTTTAAGACTCATCACACACAAATTTTGAGACTCATCACACAAAGTTTGAGACTCATCACACAAAGTTTGAGACTCATCACACAAAGTTTGAGACTCATCACACACAAAACATGAGACTCATCACACAAAGTTTAAGACTCATCACACACAAATTTTGAGACTCATCACACAAAGTTTGAGACTCATCACACAAAGTTTGAGACTCATCACACAAAGTTTGAGACTCATCACACACAAAGCATGAGACTCATCACACACAAAGCATGAGACTCATCACACAAAGTTTAAGACTCATCGCACACAAAGCATGAGACTCATCACTCAAAGTTTAAGACTCATCACACACAAATTTTGAGACTCATCACACAAAGTTTGAGACTCATCACACAAAGCATGAGACTCATCACACAAAGGATGAGACTCATCACACAAAGTTTGAGACTCATCACACAAAGCATGATACTCGTCTCACAAAGCATGAGACTCATCACACAAAGCACGAGACACCACACAAAGTAAGAGATGTGATCATTACTCATAAGCCAGGACGCAGACACTGAAGCACAGCAGCGGAGCACCGCAGGAGTCGTCATGCGATCGCCCAGCTTCCTGCGGCTGAGATAAGAGATCCTCTCGCCACGCGGCACTAGCTGCGCCTTGTGGTCTTGCGCTCATATTGTTACGCAGAAATACTGATTCTGATACCAATTTCTTGCAATTTCCATAACTTTCTCAGATAATTTTTTGGCTCTTGATAGTCACGCGTAACGGTGCTTGTGAAATTATTTCATACCCTTAAAGATTAGATTAGATGTAAGTATAAGCGTCCCTAACCGCATCAATGATGTTGCAAAGAGAGAAAGGAAGAAAGCACCGTTTAGTATGGAGATAGATTAGATTAGTCGTTAGTTTTAGCCTCCCTACCCGCAGCAACAAATGCGATCCAAAGAGAGGAAGAAAGAAGGCACCACTTCGTATGGAGTTAAGGAAACGCGGAATCTACGCAGAAAGGGCATAGAAACAGTAAGTTGTGAAAGAAGATTATGAAACAAGACCAAAATTGAAGAAGAGAGTAGTAGGTGCTGAAAAACAGGACAGCAGTGAACCGAAAAAAGGTGGTCCTCAACATAACACAAAAACATTTTATTTCAACAAAAAGAAGGCCTACCTAACTCTCAGCTCGGGCCCTCACATTGAGTATGGAGATTAGAAAAGGTGAAATCTATGCGCAAGGTGCATGGAAACAGTAAGTTAAGAAAGAAGTTCATGAAAGAAGATAAAAGTTGAAGGAGAAAGGAGTAGGTGCTGAAAAACTGGACAGCAGTCAATCGAAAAAAAGAATGTCCTTAGCATAACAAGATAACATTTTATTTCAACAAAAAGAAGGCCTACCTAACTCTCGGCTCGTGACCACGCATTTTCTCCCAGGGAGTGGTAATTCCGAAAGGTACAATAGCTGTGTCCCCCAGAGGAGCTAATGCTAATAATTCAGCGCATCCTTTCTCGTAAACCGGTATCTTTCACATCCAAGTGAAGCAACACAGAAGTCATCAATTCTTCGCTGCCGGCAAGATGCTTACATCTTAGTAACTTTGCGTGCTACTTAAGCACGTATCAAACCACGCGATTTGCAGACCTTCACGCAGTAGTGTGTATGCACGCCAATATTTTGACGCACTTTATACATTGAAGGAACAACAAGTAAATTCTATAAGGACTTATGCACATGGGCTTAAATGAAAAGTTGCCAAGTGCTCCGTTCCAAAAATGAGGAAGACTGTCTCCCCCACGAATTTCTTCAAAAAGCGAAGCAATCTGAAACTAAAGGATTCTAAATGGAGTAAAATGGGTTGATTATTTCCTTCATTTGTCCGCCATAGTAGCGTACTCGAAAGAGCAGAGGCAGTGCGACCATAACACTTCAACAGATTAGATTATATGTTTGTTTAAGCCTCTCTAACCGCTCCAAAAAAGAGCGTGTCGAAGAGAGGAAAGAGGAAGGCATTATTCAGTCATACAGTATGGAGACAAGGGAATGTGGAATCAATGCAGAAGGGGCATAGAAACAGTAAGTTGAGAAAGAAGTTCATGAAACTAGGATAAAAGTTGAAAAAGAAGGTAGTAGGTGATGAAGATATAAGGACAGAAGTGAACAGAAAAAGGTGGTCCTTAACGCAACACAAAAACCTTTTTATTCCAACAAAAAGAAGGCCTTCCTAACTCTCAGCTCAGGCCCTCAAACATTTTCCCCCTGGGAGCGCTAATTCCCATAGATCCAATAGTTGCATCCCCCTGAGGGGTAACACCTCGACACCATTAGTTCACTAGACCAAGACAAAAATTGGATCCGTAAGCTCCTCTGTAAATCAAGAAAACGTTCAACACAACAACAAAACATTTTTAACATTTCCTTAAAATATACTTGCAGATCTAGTGCTCACTAAAAAAGTTTCCCTGGCTGTACTGGTGGAAAATTATTGCAGCTGCACAGTCTACAATTTTTCTCGTTGTGCAACAGCCAGGTGTTAAAGTCTTAAATGAGAACATACTCGGGCAACTTCTAAAACAAGCACATTGAAATAACATGAATCAACGTATTAAAGAGTCTCAAAAAAGCTCTCCACAATAGTACGCATGCCAGAGCAAAAGATAGCGTGTGGTAAGCTGTTAATACACACTGATACAACTATATTTTTAGACCAAGTTTACAGTAAACTACGGACAAGCGTCGAAAGTTTACTGGTGTAGCGATTACGTAAGCGGCAGGACGCTCACAGGGGCGGGCTACAAGCGCAAAACTTCAGGAAAAAGATGAACTGCGCAACACTGAGTTCAGAGAAACGTTAGAAATATGATTCAGCGAGCGCAGAGAAGTGGAGGAGCAAACGCGGTCCGCAAAGGAAAATGAGCTGATCACTCAAGTTCTATTAAATAAATAAGTTTATAGTAAAAAGAAGAGTTTTAACGCTACGATAGCCAGTGGTAACAGCAGTATGAAAGAACAAAGGCGATTTCCTGCAGAAAAAATGAAGTTTGCAGACAACACCATCAAGTTGTAGTTCTGTCATTAAAGTATGAGAAACACAGCAGCGAAAAGGCATTTACCCCATATTGCTACTTCCCCACAGTTTACGATTTGCAATTCAATGACAGCACATCACATAAGGCAACAAATTTTCCACATTGACCCTGTTAAACTATGTGCTTACTGTAGCTCAATTTTTATTTCAATGGAGCAGTGAAATAAGATATCCAGGAATAAAAGCACATAAAGGAAATAAAACTGATAGCTCTGATACCAGTTTTCTCAAAAACATATCTAATTTAAAGGATAAAATTCGCACGCATCGAAAAATACTTACTCCATCGCAGTTACAGTTCGATGCGAATAAATAAGGTCGCTCGTCGTCGCAGTCCATGAACTACGGCCGTAGCAGAAGTAAAAGTACCGAGTTCAAGTAACTGAGACAGCGAGCTTCATCTCCACAGGCCATATCATCAAACATTTTACGTCGTCGAAATGGGACAGCTGTCATTACGAATTTACTTGTTGATTCAGTTACTCAACGTGCTATTTTTACTCCCAAAAATTCTCAGGTTTAAACATTTCTCGAATGAAATTTTGGCGGGAAGTTTATGTTCAGCTTAAAGCAGATATTCTGAAAAATTTCAAACTTGAGTACTTCGCTCAGAAAAAAGCAGCAATGAATGGAGCAAAGTCGACAAGTAAACTCCCAGCGTAGGCTGCACCTCTACGACCACGAAAATTTTTTGAAAACTCCCCCACAGGGCAATAAATATCCAAGTCTGAGTCCGGACTTCGCACAGCCTTAGCGCAAGATCTCCGCCATGCAGCCACGGCTGCTGGCTTGCTTGGTGTCTTTATCTCTGCCCATGAGAGGAAGTCCGTTTGCACCAGCAGGAGATCCGCCAACTCTTGGTCGAGTTCACATCCTGACATTTAGATTGCAATTCTACATCGAATTAGGTGTGAACTTCGGCACTGTTAATTGAATTAGATTTTAAAGCCTCTCTAACCATACAAAAGCGGCCCCATGAGAAGAAATGGGGAAAAAATTTGTATGGAATTAAAAAACGGTCTAATTGTGGGTTAAGTGTGTTCTATACCGTCTGCATAGGAACAGTAAATTCGAAAGAAGTTTATGAAACAAGATGAAAGCTGGAGAAATATGCAAGAGGTGCTGAAAAATAAGAAGCGGTAAAGCGACGACGAAGCAAAACACATTTTTTTTCGATTTCAACCAAAGGAAGGTCTATCTCACGTTCAACTCGACCTCTCACTTATTCCAGTGGGAACGTTTGTTCTTCTGAAAACAATAGTTGTACACCCATGAGGGAAGTTCGGCACTTAGAAGTAGAGTAAAGCAATGCTTGAAGGGCTTACGAAAGCCTGCGTTCGCAATCAGATGAACAATTAAATATTTGTTAACAAAAGTACAAGTAAGCAGTTCTCTGGCACTGTCTCTAGTAAAATGTGATATGTAGCACATTGATGTTTGAAAAATACCCAGGCTGGTACCGAAAGAAAACTATTCTCACATGTTTCAGAAATTTCAGCAATTACATGCTTATCCCACCACCAATGAAACTTATTCATTAGCTCAAACATGAACTGATTTCAAAAGCTCCAAGTCGCTCAACTCATACGGCAAAAAAGACGCGCCCAGACAATACTAAAAACAGTTTAACAGATTTTTTCGTAGTACGCAAAAAAAAAATTGGCATTTTCATCACGTCCTCAATTTTCATATTGATTATAAGAATTACGTACACACAAAGGCACCCATTTTTTACAACCGACGTCGTTCTAGATTTCTCTAATAGAAAGCTCACCGAATTTTGAAAAAATATGAGCTCAATATTGAAATCGCAATCTAAGCCCCCACGGGGAGAATCCCAATTTTCAGATGATGAATACCACTAAACGACGCAATTAAAATGCGCGCGTCCAGCACACGAACTGCACAAACTGCAGAACAAAATAAGACAGAGTCTCCTAATGGCGGGCTGACCTAAGCAGGGTCTGACCCCAGCTGTAGCGTTGCAGGATATTTTTTCCCTTTTGTCCGATTTGAGGAGCAGCTGGGGAGCGGTGGCCATTGGTGGCTAAGTGCCAGGGTGTGCAGGGAGGCCGGAATAAAGGACCGCGCGGCAACCACGCATGCTGATGAGCTGGCGCTCCCTCCGTCTCCTCAGCGTGCGCACGCTGCATACTAAGCGGCCGCCCATCATGCTACAAAGCCACACTTATGATGAATAATGAAGCTCAAATATATAGGAGGCAAAAGAGTGAGTTAACGCTGCGCTAGCGACTGCCACACAAATCGATTTACGAGAATGAAGTGTTGGTTCAGTGGCGCGTGAGGCGGTGGATTGTCATGCTGAAAACTCAATCAATCCTGCAGTCGTGACCGACATGTTTAAATTCGAGATTAACGTCAATGAAGTAAAGCTTATAGTGATATAACTTCTAGCGAACAATAATATGTACAATACTTTATTGGAAAGGAGAGAAATAGCGTCAGCACAGCTCAATCAGCCATAGAATCATGGCCGTGGTTGTCTTTCTCTCTTGATCCTACTTTTCTTGCGGGAGTTTTCTCGTTCATATCAAACATCTTTTTTCGTCAGTCATTTTCATGACGTGTACCTTTATTTTCCATTGATTCATCGTGGTTTTTCAATATGTTCCAGAAGATCAAATCGAATCAAATAATTATATTTTCAAGGAACTAGATCAAAAGTTAGTGAAATGCGCGTTTAAACATCTCGGTGTTCAGTAATCAATTAAGTTTTACTATGAATGTCATCATTGTACTTTCTGATAGATATAGTTCACGTGACGTGACGTTATTTCAATCAATATTTCTTCAGCGAGTTTAAGGAAGGATTGTAGAATGTTGTCCGACATTTTACTAGTATTATTAATGGAGACACACTTTGATGAAATAAGATAAAGGCACGTGATCGTAGGACGAAAGGTCAATTACATATATACTTAGTTTTTAAAGAAAAATCCAGCGACGACGATTAATGCTCCAGCGTCTTGGATATACGTTAATTTTGTGAGTTGAAATTAACTAATCTCAGATACACAAATACGTCTAGCAGCAACATAATGAGCTCAGGATCCCGACTGAGTCAAATACTATAAGTTAATTATTGGCATCTGAAGAATCAAGCAGAGGCTCTGCACAGCGAAACTTCGTCTCAGAATAAATGTCATCTACTACTACCACGTTTTTACATAAGGCCTTCGAGGAGAAATATCGTCGCTGGTGACCGATCCTTCGAAAGAAAACAATGATACAAAACGGAAGGATCTTATTCTTGTCGTAATTCTGATCAATCTAGATCGTGATCAATTCTCTATTGTATGCATCTAATGTATATTAATAGAAATACTTATTAAATATCATCATCGTCATCTCGCGTTCTATTTGAGTCAAGCTTAGTACAAATAATGTGTTACATGAACTTGTATCGTTCCCTTTAGATCGAACTCAGTCTTTCTCGCTGGAATATTCTTTGTTCTGAGAGGTGCTGAGCCCAGTTCATTTTCAACAGCTGACCCTTTTTTTTGTAGTGGGAAGAATTTTACCTTCGCATCACTTCGGCTGTGATTTGATTTCATTACGTGATGTATATAGTGTACCAGTCATGTGGTTTTCGTCGACCTTAACTACACGTCGAACGCCGCTACACAACTTCAACTAGAACCACTCCTTGAGATAGGCATCGCACGTTTTAATGACACCCGTGCAATGAAATGCTTTCGCTGGACGCTGTGCTCTCCAAGCCCAGCATTTGCAGCGACAGCCAGCCGGCGCAGCTGTGACGCATGCGCAGGTGTTCGAGTGTGCAGAATGCGAGTCCGTATGAAGTGCGCACGAATTTCAGACCAGACTCGCATACTTCGCATGCACACTGCCAAACACAGTGCAGCACCGTCCAGCCTCGCGGTACAACACAGCAGACACAGCAAATGTGAAATATGTAATTTAATTGGTCATCGACGCCTGAGGCTTTGTTTCATGTCAAGCACTGGAAAAAAGATCTCACGTTGCACTGACGAGTAAAAACTCAGCGTCAGTAGTTGCATCAAGGCTGCCAGTGGCAACTGGGTGTTGTAAAGTCGATCAAAAAAAGCATACTAACGCCTCCCAACTGTGATGGGGGCTTTCGTTCTCTGTAGGTGAGGAAAGAAAAAGCTCAACTTGGAAGGAAATTCCTGCTTACGAGAATCGACTCGTCGCTCTTGTTTAGAAAAACAAAGCCCCGTAGCTCACATAACACAGCAGACCAGCAATGTGAAAACTTTTTTTCTAGGCTTTGGTCGGATGAAAAAAAGGCGAACTCGAGCAAAGCCATACAGAGAATGTAATAGTAATAAATGACAATTTTATTATTCACGCTCCTCTCAATTCTGATGAGCATGTATCAAAAGTTATCTCACGTCCAAACAATACAGTGAAAAATGAAGAGAAACGTTAAAAAATCCATAAAATTGCTGGTGCTCGCAAAATCGCTTTCATCATTCAGTAACACAAGGAACAGTAAGTCATTAACGAGTAACTGCAAGCAACTCGAATCCGCCAAGCCGTGCGTGGGACCGAAGGAAATTTAAACACCTCGAAAGCGAAGCTCGTGTTTACGAGATGGTCACACACAGGACTCAAATTTCAAAGGCAGTCTTGACAAGCCCTGAGCTGGAGATGCAAAAAACTAGCGCATTTCTTTCATTGTTGGTGACGATAAAGTGCTGAATTCCCTATGACTCTCAGATATTTCCATCAAGCTTTCTTACCGTGAAGCCATTCATTAGCACATAAATGATCATAACATTTACATTTAGAGTGTAAAGCAGATAAACTAAATTAGAATGATGTCGCAGAATCATTTTTCATGAGAAATGAATTATAATAAGTCACAGAACTACGAGTACATTGGATAAAATCAATATATTTTCAACCAAAACTGCACGATATCTCAAAATCATATCATGCATGATAAATTTTTTCTTCGACACTCAGCTTAACTAAGCATGGTCATGGTTGCTTCCTCATATGCAAGCATTTTTCATTTGAAATTTTTAATTCTAGTCTAAAAATACACGTTCTGCAGACGTATCAACGACGAGGAAAGCGTGTCACAAAAAATTCCTAGACAACCACTCAACGCCCTCCAATTCGTTGAACGAGGAGGCTAAGCAAAGAAATATCATGGACAAAAGCTCTTTCTAAAAACATTAAAGTAGAAGTATAATTCTGCGGAGCACTGTTCACCTGTTAGCGTGACGCAGCGAAATATTCATGTGAGACTAGACGAGCATCGAAAGAAAGCGACAGTTTTCGCACCAAGAATCTATAGGGTTTCACCACAGTATTCCCCTCAGGGGAATACAGCATTGTATCTATGGGAATTAGTGATCCCAGGGGGAATATATGAGGTCCTGAGAGAAAGGTTAAGTAGGCCTTTTTTTGTTGAAATAGAATATTTTGTTTTGTTACACGGACCATCTTTTTTTTTTGGTTCACTGGTTTCCTGAATTTCATAACCGAATACTTCGTCAATTTTTATCTTGTTCCATGAACTTCTTTCGCAACTTACCGTTTCTGTGCACTTTGCGCGTAGATTCCGCGTTCCCTTAACTCTATACTATACAGTATAGTGCCTTCCTCCATTCGCTCTTCGGAACGCCTTTGTTGAGGTTAGGGAGGCTTAAACTAACATCTAATCAAATCTTTCAAATGCGTCAGAGTTTGAATTCTTTTCTACGCTTCTCTAGTATACAAGGCACTAGAGTCAATATATCTTCTGCTTTTCGTTGTGCTCATAGTTCTGCTTGAACACCCCTCGCTTGATGGCGAGGACGAGACAATCAATCTCCTGTAAAACCCTATCTCATTCGTGTTTCAACGCATTTGGAACACAGGTGAGAACTTTAAGCCGCACAATACAAGTATTCCAGCAATGTATAATAGGTAAATATTGCGAGATGTTTCAGAAGAACAAACAATTACTTTTTCAATTTTATTCCGTATTTCTCATCGGTGTCTTCGGAATTACAAACACCACTAATTAAATCTTATTTCATAGAACTGCGAGTCACTGTGAGGAACATATTTCTTTACCCTGCTCAAGTTTTAAAAAGAATATCCAAAACCCATAACAGTGATCCTGAGCATAATACGGCCATCAATCAAGCCATGAGCAGCGTACTGCTGAGAGAAAAAGCACAGACGCGTCGGGATATTTCAATAAAGCCACGCAATATATCACGCCCCACGTATCCTGGGCAGGTGAACCCGCGCAAAAATCTGGCATAGTTTAGGAGACGTGCCAGCTTCCCAGGCCGCTGGCCACCGACGAACGGGGGCAGTCATCAACCCTCGGATGATGGAAGTCTGCTATGAAATTCCCAGGCACAATCAGGCGTGAGGCTTTTCTATCGAGAATTCTGAAGCCCTGGCCTTGAAGAATTAAAAGGCTATAATTGGGCCAACTTGTGAGGAAGGGAGGTGTCCGGCTCGGGAGACGCGGCCTGAGGTCTGGCAATATGGACACTAACATCCTCCAAGATGCAGGCAACCTGGATGTTGCAAATCTTTACCAAGAAGCAGGGAACTTGGATGTAGCGAACCTTTTCAAGAATCAGGAAACTTGGATGTAGCGTACCTTTGCACAGAAGCAGGGAACTTGGATGTTGCGAACCTTTACAAAGATACATGCAACCCGGATGCATAGAACACCTACAAGATGTTTACAGGCAGCATGAATGCATAGAACGTCTCCAAAGAAAAGGCAACCTGAATACAGAGAACTTATCCCAAAGAATAGGCAATCTAGAAGATATTTGAAGATAATTTCGACTCAGAGGAGTCCTGCATAATGGTATGGCATGTAAAAAAATAAGAAAGCTTTTCAACAGAAAAATATTCCGAAAGACATCCAATTTAATGAAGTTGAATTTAGATATTTGTTAACAGGCCACTTGTTTATGAAAGACTAATCTATGAAAGGTATCTCGAAAGATAGATCCGTACAAAGGGTATCGCTTTTTAAATTAAAATTAGATACTAAGAACAAGTAGAAAAACCTATTGGTCTTAATTTCATAATTTTTTTAAAGATTTTGAAACTTCAAACTCTAACTTCGAACCTGTGATCTCCTCGTGCGTCACACCGACTTCAGAACTTAAGTTCGACGTCATTCTGCTGATTTGAAAGTCTCTGAGATCACATTCTCATTAAAAGGCTCACCTTGAACTATAGTGATCCCTCTGCGCTTTTAAATATTTAATGTCCCTTTTCCCTCTTATCTATTGCGATCTGCTTACTCTGTAAGTGGTGGCAAATTCAGTATACTCTTCTGGGACGTCCTCAATTGACATTCGGTGCAGGTTAATATTTTCATCTTTTTTATCGCTGATTTGCATCCACTGCTGTTCTCAGTTCATCTAAAATTCAGCGTTCGCTTCGTTTTCCTTCATACGCAATACATTCTCACCGGCTTTGCAGTTTTCACTGATGACGCACAATGTGGGTTTCAAAGCTCTTGAGGTGAAGTTCTTTTAAAGTGAAGGAGTGCATGTTTTTTGTTGGTGCCATTTTATGGTTATTGAGTATATTTACAGAAAACTCATTCATGGAAAATTTTAATCGAGAACGTATACCAGATGTCCCGTTCATTGAAACTAATTAAAAATTTAAACACATGCCTATTCGTTGAAAAACAGTAAGCTCATTTTGGCATCTACATATTCAAGCTTAAAAACATAACTCAAGTCAAACTTTCAAACGACAATTCTACTTCATACCGAACCTATTCTAGACCAATTTCCGGTAGAATACATGCAGAAATTACAATCTAACTTCGTAAAAACTCCTCCCCGAAGTAGAATCACACAACTGTTGGTTCGATGCACATTTATTCGCATCCAAAATGAATAAATAGCGCAATATCTGAACTTTTTTAGAAATCTTCTCTTCTTGAGAAGAAATTTAACACCTTGACTATCCTGGGTTAAGCTGAAGTTTTGGATAAATGTCAAATTTAGAGTCAATTGTACTCCGCAATTTTGAAAACAACAAACACTAACTTTTTCGTGCCTTCATTTATCTTTGATAAAATATTTATAGAAATCGAGCTTGTGACTACTGATCGGTGAGCAGCATTATGAACATTCCCTCCGTGTACATCGGTGGCTCAAATCGTGGTTAAGGTGTTAAACTCCATCTGATTTGAACTAAAATTAATCCTTCTAAAGGCTACGATGAAACATTAAGCTTACTCATACTGATTGGTAGATTAGAAGTTAGTTTCAGTCTCCCTTACCAAAACAAAGGTGTCCAAAGAAGGTAAAAGATAAAGGCACCATTTAGCATGGAGTTAACTAAGAGAACAAAGAATCTATGCAGTAGGTGAGTTCTGGCACAAAATACCCTGCTCATAGAAACAGTAAGTTGAGAAGGAAGGTTAGGAAAAAAATTGAAAAACAAAGTCAGAGGTGCTAAAGAACAGGACTGCAGTGAACAGAAAAAAGATGGTCCTAAACAAAACACAAAACAAATTTTACATCAGTTAAAAGAAGGCCTAACCAACTCCAGGATCTCATATTAAGCCCCTGGGAGTGCTAATCCCATAGATACAATAATTGTATCCCCATGAGGGAAACTTATTTATACCACTCGCCTGCCCATTTTCCGTACGACGCAACTCTCTTGCAAGATTTCTTTTCTTCCGAGAGCGTATCCGCGCTAACAAGAAATTACGGAGAACTTGAGAGCGCCGGTGCAGGGCGAAGAGAGAAAAATGTGTACAAAGGGAGAAGACCGATAAAGGGAAAGAAAATTGCTTGTTGGACATATAAAGCATTTGAGAGTTTTAAAACATAATACTGGAGTTAGAGGACTTCATCAAATACTATTCGAGAAATCGAATTAAGTGAAAACCTCGTTGGTACCTGAAATACGTCATGAAGGAAACAGAAAAAAATTATTCGATCTATCAAAACGAAAGGCAGACTTTAACACATGAATTTAATGTAATTTCGGCACATGTCAATGTCAGGTGAAGATATACGGAAATCCGACCCGGCGCATGCGCAACGGCGTCAAAGAAAATTAAAGATGAGACGTGTGAACCGTGAAGAAAGACAGCAGAATACGAATGAAAGAAATACACTAAACATTTGCGAAGAAGTCTCTGAATTATTGAGTTCTGATTTGCTAGAGGATTGAAGATCACGCAAAAACACGCACATTGAAAATTCGTACTACACGCACATGTATCTTAAGAAGAAGTCCTAGCGAGAGTACACTATGTTGTTGCTAGTATACCAGGCCGTCAAAAATAAAGGCTTCATATTGACGAGTAGGTCATTATTTTTTTGTGAAATCTGTTTTTGAATTACTTATTCAAATGCGAGTCCTTCTACTGTGTTAAACTAAGTTCGGGATTAATAACAATCAACTAACCTAAATTAGAATTCAAAGAGTAGAAATTCAGAGTTTTATGTATTCAGCTTTTATGAAACATTTACGTATTCAGTTTACACACTAGGAGTAAAAAGAGACGGTTCACTAAAGCCAGCCACAAACAATGTATTATTATAAAAAGAAACTATATTTCCAACCTCGCAAGACAACATAAACATTTGCATCAATAACAGCACGCGATGCACGTCTCAATAGTTCGAGGAACACGAGACCCTCAAGAATGCGCTGAATCAGGGAGCGCGAGATGTGAAGACGCTCTAGCAGCAGAGGAACAGAAAGAAGGCGTGCAATGCTCCACTGCTGCCGTCAAAAAAACAGCAGGCCCGTTAGCAGAACATTAGCAACAGCAGCAGGCTATAGGCCCTGCAGCCAGCTTACTCCGTTGTGTCCAGTACAAGCTATGTCGAAAAAAATTCTTCTCTGAGAAAGTTTGACTCGGAATTCAACGAGTCGAAATTGGATCTACGCTAGGAAATGGACGCAGTTTTGTACAGTAAGAGGAGTTGATGCTTAAATTGAGAAATTCCGTCTCTTTTTGGCCTGGAGGAGATTTGATTATACACGATTTCGAATGGTTACACGACTAAAATCTTTTTCGCTTTACAGTTGTAGTAAAATATTTTTTATCATTTTAGCGCTGATACATTGCTTATGCAGTATACAGAGGTTTTTACGCACTCTATATATAGAACAACCCAAAAATCTGTAGATAAGAGGACATAAAAGTGAACGGTCAGAGCCTTAGGAAAAGAAAGATGAATTAACTTTTTCAATTGTCCTAATGAAATGGCGGCGTAAGCATGGTAATCAGTCCTACCGTACATCATTGGACCATATTTCAACTTGAAGGATTGTACGTTAGAGAACCATTATCGCTGGCGCTAAAAAACAACGACGCCAGAAACAAAATTACGCCACTGTGCTTCAGTTGCACGAACTGCAACTGAACTACATCACGATGATCTCAACTTTAGAAGACCCAAAGATTTAAAAAGTAAACCAAACGCATTAATGAAAGCAGAGCAGCAAATTATATAAGATTATACGCTAGTTTAAGCCTCTCGGTCACAACAAAAGTGTTTCCAAGAGGAGAAGGAGGAAGGCCCCATTAAGTTTGGAATCAAAAGAACATTAGGCGAGTCCCCGCACTCTACGCTTGGAAACGGCGAGATTGAAAGAGATTTATGGCACAGAATAAAAATTCAAAAAGCAAGGAACAAGCTCAGAAAGGACAGTAGTGAACCAAAACAGAAACTAGTCTTCGCCTACTCTAATTTAAGGAAGGAAGGCCGACCTGATCTTCTGCTCGGAATCTCCTATCTTCCTACAGAGAGCGCAAGTTCCAATGAAGCAATTAGTTATCCCTGAGGGGAAGCAG
The DNA here is from genome assembly GCA_014220935.1 of Platorchestia sp. MABIK. Classification (NCBI taxonomy): domain Eukaryota; kingdom Metazoa; phylum Arthropoda; class Malacostraca; order Amphipoda; family Talitridae; genus Platorchestia; species Platorchestia sp. MABIK. Next base: position 37,052 of record JACJUY010007681.1, read on the forward strand.
AAGCATGAACGTTTGATTTCAAGGCTCTCAATATATATACATTTCTACGCTAAATGTATACACTGAACTAGCCCGGGCTGATGAGTAAAGATCGTTTTAAAACTGCAATAGGAGCAGCGTGCATAATTAGCTGCGAGCACCGAGATCACTAAAATTAGAGAGGCGAGAATATTCAAACTATAACAGCATGAACACTTCAATTAAAGTAGAAGGAAAGCTTTAATTAGAGTAGCGTGAAAACTCTAATTAAAGCAACGAGAACACTTTAATGAGAGCGTAATATTATGGACGCATAAACTGCAGTTTGAATTCTTGGATCAGAGCAACATGGATATCTCAAATAGAGCAGTAAGGACCGACAATTTCAACTCGAAGCAACACGGATACTCGCCTGAAGCAGGTGAATTTCTGTAGTCAGACCTCTTCACCTAACGGATACTAGTACTGCAGCAGATCAATTCAGACCTCTTAACCTAAGCTTGACTAGTGCTGAAGCAGGTAAATTCAGACCTCTTTACCTGAACTTGACTAGTGCTGAAGCAGGTGAATTCAGACCTCTCTACCTAAGATTGACTAGTGCTGAAGCAGGCGAATTCAGACCTCTTTACCTAAGCTTGACTAGTGCTGACGCTACAGTGGCACTGAAACAAAAACAGAGCTGTGACCACGACAGTAATGCATGGGTCGTACTTCGGCCAACTTATCAGAGAGGGAAGGAAAAAACGTAACGGTGATTTTTTATACATTGCTGCTGTACGTAATAAATATTGCTGCTGCATTTAGAGGACAACCTCGATCAGCGTCTTCAAGGAATATGAAGTGGCATGAACTTTCTGATGGAAAAATCCCGAGCATTTCATTCAAGCAGGATGGAGGAAAAAAAAAGATAAATCTCATGAATCCAAACGCGCTTCGGGAGTTTAAAGATAGTAACCATAAGCTGTAGTTGAGATTACGTTCGACCCAAACGGACTTCGTCTTGAGAGTACGTATAAAGTTTGAATAAGCAGTCGTTGAAAATAACCGTACCTCATCTAAGCCAAAGAAATGAAAAAAAAACTATCTCAATAACATTTCAAAAGTGAAGTAATGTGAAAGTACGACCCGATCTTAGCGGACTATCAAAAGAAGGTCTCCATAAGATTTAGGCGCTGTTTCAAAAGAGCTAAAAGCCAGAGAGCACGAAGAGAGATTGGCTGGTGATAAGCACTTAGAGGGCCGCTGTGAGCACTAACTTGCTATATTAGCGGGCAGGTCGCAGGCTGAAGGTCGATGCTTCCTTCTATTTACCCTCGATATTGCCATAGCCCTGTATTGCCCTCCACTATCCTAGCGTTCTGGATAACAATTAGGCAATTTTTGGAGGGCTCCGTGATGGCTATAGACAGCTCGTAAGGCGTTCTTTTATTGGTGAAGTCCATTATCTCCAGAAATTTGACGCATCATGCCAAGGTATCTTATTTTTACCGCTAACACTAATAATACATGTATTCACTTTAGTGGCGATCCCGAAATATTTCCAGTTGAATAAATTGTAGGAGCATGTCTTCTCTAAGAATATTTACAACTCAAGTCGTTCCTCCACCTGCTAGTCACTGACAACAAAACCGTAGATCGCTTTTTCTCACATCATGTCAAAACCCCTGGTCATCAGCATGCTCCTCTTTAAATGGATTACGCAGAGGTAAGACAAAAATACGAAAACATAATGTAATACATTCATGAGCGTAAATGTTGATTCCAGCAAAGCCTGTAAGTGGCGCTGTTGTATTTGCCCACCAACGCCTCCTGTGCAATGTCCTCAATTCGTTTGCAAATGCTAGTCGTTGTCACAATAGCGCCCTATAAAATTGTGAGAGCATTACGTCTGAGCGAGGACAAATAGTTGAGCGTGGACCAATTAGAGTTAGGACAAATTGTTGGTGCCCATATGGAGAGTTTCAGTTTCCAATATAGCCGAAGTGTTTGATAGTTCAAAAAGCTCTGTATTAAAAATTTACATGGCAGACATGAAAATCAGAAAACATCATCCGTAAAGTCACAATGCGGACGAGTGTGTGCTGGATGATCATGATTTACGGTCAATGAAGATGATAGTGACGAAATATAAAAATGCCACTTACAAGTCACTGCTGAACTGAATGTCAGGCTCACAACACCTGACAGTGCCCAACCAATGAGGAGGGAGCTTCATAAGCAGTAATTTTCAAGGCGAGCTGCATTTCCAAAACCACGCATCAGTGATGCAAATGCATGTAAGAGGAAATCGTGGAGCCGAAGCCATAAAACCTGGACTGTGGAGTTATGAGAAGCAGTCGTTTGGTCAGATGAGTCTAGTTTCCCACTGTTTTTAACTTTTGGCCAAGTTGACTTCTGACGAACGCTGTCCTAAGCCTACTATCCAAACTGTTTGCTACCGAGAATAAATCATGACGCGGGTTCAGTCATGATCTGGGCTGCCATATCATGGTATTCTATGGGTCACATGATTACACTACAAGGTCGCATTACTGGCAACAATTATGAATAGTATCTAGATTAGATTAGTCGTTAGTTTAAGCCTCCCTACCCGCAGCAACAAATGCGATCCAAAGAGAGGAAAAAGGAAGGCACCATCTAGTATGGAGTTAAGGAAACGCGGAATCTACGCAGAAAGGGCATAGAAACAGTAAGTTGTGAAAGAAGATTATGAAACAAGACCAAAGTTGAAAAAGAAAGTAGTAGGTGCTGAAAAACAGGACAGCAGTGAACCGAAAAAATGTGGTCCTTAACATAACAAAAACATTTCATTTCAACAAAAAATAAAACCTACCTAACTCTCAGCTCGGGCCCTCACATTGTCCCCCTGGGAGCGCTAATTCCCATAGATACAATAATTGTATCCCCCTGAGGAGTGAATAGTATCTAATATATTCGTGTTTTTACTTAGGTCGATCACGTTATTCCCATAGTACAGTGTTCGATCACCTGTGGTGATACTGTGTTTTCCAATACGACTACACCTTTATTCACATATCTCGTATTATCCAGGTCTTGTTATACGTGCATGAAAGTGATTAGTCCCATGCCCTCTGACTACTCAGTCACCAGATCTTGATAACTTTGATCCTTCATGGTCCAATTTCGAGAGAAAGGTGCGTAATCGTTGTCTACTTCCATCATCGTTACCTAAACTTGGTTCTATTTTGCGAAAATGGTACAAGATTCCCTTGGAAATCACAAAGGACATACAGTAATCCCATCCGAAAAAACCACAAGCTGTTTTCAATGGCAACGGTTTTCTCACACTGTATTACGCATGGTAATATATTTTAAGACGTTTCCGTATATTTTTCCACCCCTGTGTGTATACCTGTATTTTACTGGTCACCATACTCGACAGCATACGGCCCAGTTTACACGAGGAGGTGCTGCTCTATACAGCATAAACGAAGCGTGAGATCCAAATCCCTCAAAGGCTATTTTCGATACCGTTTTATCTGAAACCAAAGCAGTTTAAAGAATCATTTGCATAGAATGTAATTCATTTACTTCGTTTCGTAAGTCTGCACTGAAATCATTAACCAAAATACTTCCGATGAGCTTTAGCAATTCGCATTTGCGCCTGACAAATAATGCACTGCTGCAGGCAGGAATGCCTGCTGTAGGGATCGCGCAGTAAAGTAGGGAACCCGCACTGAAGTTAAAAATCTGCATTCGAGGACAAAGCAGGATCAGACATCGCAAGTTAAGTATACATTCGTCTTCACCGGTAATTTTTAACGTATACTGCTGCGAGAATGTCAATATCCAGCGATTTTATTAACCCTTGACCGCCCAAGAGAAGATTTTAAAAAAAATTTACACAGGTGTTGTGGTATAGCGATGACGAAAGTTCTATAGACTAAGCTAAACCAAGTTCTAGTTTTCCTCAACCTTGCAATCCTCAAGCTTGCAATCTTTCCAAATCAAATATGAACAAAGCATCTGATTACCCTGCAAACCCTCAATGCTCAAATTTCCCCTGAAAAAGGCTGAAACTTGAGGATTTGTACCGGAAAATACAGTGCAACCAAAAGCAAAATCAACAGAACTTTTGCTGCGAGCTACAGTGTGTCTATCGGTATTATGATTTGAATAGTTTGAAAATCCAGCACCAGGTGGATTCCACATATTACTCCAATGAACAAATTACTCGCCGAATTTGCACCTTAATATGTTTATTGTTGAATTTCACATCCGAGAGGCTGATCTTCTCTCATTCTGATGATGACCTCATTGCCAGTGTCAGTCTACGCAATGACGCTGGTTGCGTGCGATGCAGGCAAAAATGACAAAAGAACTCGAGGCGAATAAGAAACTACTCGTGCTTAATCAAATCTTAACCTTTTACCGTCAGAGTAAATTTCAAAATCCCCTTTCATAAATAGCTCTAATATATTTTACTCCTTGTAAAATTTGAGCCCTAATGTGTTCTTCGAAGTTCATTGTCGAGTGGCAGTCACTCCCTCGTTGTGATGTCGATGACTACATATGATGCCGGTGCCAGTTTAATGATGGTGGTGGTGTTGGTGATGAGTACAAAAGGCGGACGTTGAAGGGGTAATAAGGAGGTTCAACTATAACAGCAGCTGACATTAAACCTCAGCAATTATCTTCAAGCTCTCTCTGATCTAAATAAGCAAAATAAGTACAACAATTATTTTAATATTTTTCAGCTTTCGTTCTCTTTCAATTGTTCACAAAATAACCAAGGTCAAAATCATCAATTCATTGATCGATTTAGCTCGAGTTCTCTCCTGTTTTGATACTCAAAATTTAGTCCAAATGATTGAAATTTGGAAAAAAAAATTCTAGACAAAGCGTTTTTTCACATTTCCGATTCCTCAGCACGAGCTTCACTCGGGAATGACATGTCACAAATTTATTTAGATGAACTAGAGGTTATTTGTATTTTCTTACATGATAGAAGCAACGAAAAATAATAACGAATGTAGGAATTATTTAAATGGACAGATATGATGACCTGCACGCACACATGATCTAGGAACATCACACATGACCTAGGAACATCACACATGACCTAGGAACATCACACATGATCTCGGAACATCACACATGACCTAGGATCATCACACATGACCTAGGAACATCACACATGACCTAGGAACATCACACATGACCTAGGAACATCACACATG
>JACJUY010007682.1:4640-18411 GCA_014220935.1 Platorchestia sp. MABIK
AACTAACGCCGAGCCTGCTAGCGGCGCGCCACTTCAGTCACGAGAACGCACGTGTGAACGCGAGTGTTTTGACCACAGTCAATGAGTGTGAGTGTGACTGACAGAAAAACTGATCGTGTGAAAGCCCCTTTAGACGGTGGCAAAAAGTGTGAACTTTTGCTCGCGGCATCGCTAGCTCCACCCATTTCCTCTCTATCTGCCGCAACTCTGCTCTCTTTGGCGTTGTTGCAGCGTACAAAAGTGGCAACTTTCGTGTTCGCTCTCCGCACGATAGGAAAGCATGCATGCAGCGGCTGTTGCCCAGTAGTCATTCAGACTTCGTTAATGAAGTATGTCTGCGATTAGCTGTCCTCTCCCTTCACCGCTCGCTGACTGCGGTAGGCGGTCGACAACATTGTTCATAGAAATATTAAAAACGCACCCATGTTAATGGAGAGAGATAAGTATAGAGATAGATCTCTAAGAAAAATAGCACTGAACAAGATCTTTAAAGAAATTAAGCCAGAGATTGAATTTACTCCTGAGTAAACAAAGAATAAATACACTTTAGTCGCAATTCAGGCGGGAAAACAAAACTAAAAAGATTCCCAGAAATCAGGTACAGGAACTGACGAAATAGTATTCCCAAATTGTGATTCCCATTCCCAATAGTATTCCCATTCTTAGACGAAGGTGACACGCATTGCGCCTCTTCTTAATCATTGGATGAAATACTTCATTCTCAGCCCGATGTATCTAACAAATTGATTCTTACACATGTATTATTGATACTCTTGTTTCCTGCATAAAAATTACCATGAAAATTTTTTTCGGACGTTCGAAATCACAGTAGCGCGATTTCAGTTACAATGATTTGAAATGTCCTCAGTTGCAGAATTGAAAAATTATGGAAATTAGCATGGTTTGTTTACACTATTTATACTGTTTCAGGGGAGTAAGTGCTCAAGTATAAATTTATACTAGACCGCTATGTAAAAATTTTCAATATGTTTGTCTAATACTCATATTTATTATTGTTCAAAATACAATCAGTATAGTGTTACTGTTTGTATTTCAGCCTGATGACTAAACCAAGCATAAAATAATCGAACGAAATATATAATAATGTCGTGACAGACATTTCTTCACTAATATCAGTGCTATTTTAATGGATGATGAAATATTTTTGATGGAACCTGCTCTTAAAATTAGAGTTATTTGTACCGACGCACATGTTGCAATTATGTATACAAGTGCCTCATTATTACCAGTATTGGATGTTTTTCAAATTGTTGATAATAAAATTGCATTCCACCATGCAAAAAAAATTTAATTGCAATCAAGCGTAGGTGCATTCCCGGTAGCAACGCATTTCAAACCAGTTTTTAATCAAACATATTTGACGTTGATATTAAGCTATATTAATTTCATTATTCTTTTTTTAGATGGTATATATATTTTGCTGGTATCAGAACCCCTAAAATAAAATCAATGCATTTATATAACCATTTTTAAATTTTGAGTTACTGTGAATTAACTGTAGAAAATGAACATGACTTGAAAGACATGTATTGCTAAATACAACAATGAAAACAAATCCGGCTTTTTGCAGTTTAATTCGTATGCTCTGTAGGTCTTTTGCATTCTTAGAGAGCGCCATTATGACGCAACCAGCCACGGCCAAGTTTCGTGCGCTACTGAGCGCGTGAGCGCCGTGTGTGTGACTGGCGAACACCGAATCGTATAATAACATCGCAGTGTGTTGGTGACGGCGGCTGCCATGACTTCGAAGAAGAGAGCGCATCTCTCGCACCCAAAAGTGCCACTTTTTGCCACCGTCTAATATGGGCTAGAGCGAACACGAAAGTTGCCACTTTTGTACGCTGCAACAACGCCAACGAGAGCAGAGTTGCGGCATAAAGAGAGGAAATGGGTGGAGCTAGCGATGCCACGAGCAAAAGTTCACACTTTTTGCCACTGTCTAATACGGGCTATTAAAAGCTGCAAAAGTTGAGAGACTGGGGCATACACAAGGCCCCACACGTGACCACCTCTGAGCCAACCACAGACGCTTGGCTGAAGTTGGCTCCTCCTCACCTCCTCTACAACTCCGCCTCCCATTTTCCAAAGCAAGATTAGTACTGCACCACAAATCAAAGGGTAAGGTGTGTGTGCAGTCGCTCTGTAATTTGTTGTTATATACAAGGGCCTGTAATCTTTAAAGTTTTCAACTGTTAATGTATCTTTGCTAGTAATTCTGATATTATTAAGTGTCTTCAAATGAGGACAGACAATTTATTATCTTTCGGAATATAAGAATCCCAAATTAATCCATGTCAGAACTGGGACGTCAAGGAAATATTTCGTTCTAAGTTAAAAAAATATGCAGAAATAAATTCTATCACCAGTCTATGTCCTACACTATTATAAAATGATTCATTCAAAATTTATTGTTAGAAATAAAATTTATTTTCGTGGGTATATTTTCTGGGGTAACTTTTTCTGGGGTTAATCCCAAGAATCCTGGGGTTAATTCATTTTTCGATCTGAAATTTGACACTGAAATTTATTTATAGACTTTGAACTTTGCTGGGACTGTGAAATGCTTTCAATTTCAAGAGTCAAATTTGTTTCTCAAGATATAAGCATAGGGATTGCGTCCCGAAAAAAATGTCCAGTTTGGAAACCCTGCCTTGACGCCAAATCAAAACCTAGATATTTCTTGAAAAAAACTAAGATCTGGGTTAAAAGGCGTAGGTGCGACTAATTTTGCAACTAATATAGGTAATCATTTCCATTGAAATCAATGACGACTTTCTAATTGACCCTCCTTATACTTATATTTTTGTAGGAACGCTTCTTATTGACTTCATTACATTTTGCTTGATTTTTCCCTATTAGTTAACAGTAATGTTGAAAAGCCTATCAGTAGCCAATTTTGAGGGTTGTTTGTATCAGCTTTCCTCAGCAATTTTGTAGCAAGCAGTGATAAAATGTAGCATGTGCATTCTTAGATGATCTATACAATTTTCATGAAAAAAATGTATGTGGCTTGAAATATTTATATTTGAAGACCATCTTTCATTCGCTTCACTGGTATCCTTTCTGCACCTCTCTGTCTCATTTCGTGATTTTCTTCTTTTGAACCTTCTTTCGACCTTGCACCAGGATTTATGTGCTGGAAGTCATCATGGCATAAATTCCCATTTCCAGTGGTGGGCACAATAACGAAAAGACGTTATCACGATAACCGATAAATCGATAACGAAAACCTTATCGGCGATAACCGATAATCGATAATTGGCGAAAAATTTATCGCCGATAATCGATAACCGATAAATCGATAAATCCAAAATTTCGATACTAGCGATAACGATATTGGTTGCCAGATGTCCCAGTCCACATGAGGCCACACTTTTGATCAAAAGGGTCACAAAAGAGGCCAACCTTATTACACCATAACACGTACATGCTACACGTATAGTAATTGTCCCGAACTCGTCCCGCCCCGTCATGTCGAATCCCAGCGGGAAAAACTGAAATTATCGATTGTCGATAGTTTGGAACCAAAAGTATCGGCGATACCGATAACTCGGAAAAAAAATTATCGGATAACCGATAACCCGAAATCGTTATTGCGATAATTTATCGCGATAACGCACAGCTTCGCCCATTTCCACAAATAAAAAAGTACCATCTTCAAGATGGTACCTTGTACTTTCCTCTCTTGAAACAGCAATATCCGATTTATGCGAGCCTCAAACTAATTAATATGATCAATTGATCCTTGTTACGAAGCGTTAGTAGACTCGCTACTATTCTTACTGTTACTCGAGTCATTCGTTTTTAATTTCATTCTTCCACTCAAGGGGATACAATAATAGTTTCTATGGTAATTAGCGCTCCGAGGGGGACAACGTATGGGCCGGATCCGATAGTTTGGCAGGCCTTCATTTTGTTGAAATAAAGTATACTTTTCGTTTTGTTATAATTAGCACTCCCAGGGGTAAAATGTAAGGGCCCGAGCTGAGTGTTAGGTAGGCCTTCTTTTTGTTGAAATAAAAACTGTTTTTGTTATGTTTTAAGGATCATCTTTTTTCGGTTCACTGCTGTCCTGCTTTTCAGCACCGACTGCTTTCCTCTTCAACTTTGATCTTGTTTCATAACCTTCTTTCTCAACTTTCTGTTTCTATGCCTTTTCTACATAGATTCCACGTTTCCTTGATTCCATACTAAATGGTGCCTTCCTCCTTCCTTTCTTTGGATCGTCTTTGTGGCGGATAGAGAAGCTTAAACTAACTAATAATTCAATCTATCGTTTTGTTAAGGACCATCTTATTTCGGTTTGCTGCTGTCATGTTTGCAGCTCCTCTCACGTTCTTTCTGACTTTTTTCCTTCTTCCAACGTTCTTTCTAACCTTGCTGTTTCTCTGCGCAGGGGATCTTGTGCGGGAACACGCCTTGTGCATAGAATCCGCGTTCCCTAATGACCATCCTAAATAGAGCCTTCATTATTCCTCTTTTTTGAACGCCTTTGCTTCGGATATGGAGGTTTTTAACTAACATATGATTCAATAAAATCTTATTTCATTCATCCGGTTATGCTAAGGTCAGTTTACGGTTAATCTTTTACTTTTTTGTAGAGGACAAAAGTGATATTCGTTTTTCAAATATGTATGATGTTTGTTGACATAACTTTCTGAACTAGTCAATACCATAACTGTCTGAACTTGTCAAATATTTTTAAACTGAAACCGGTTCACTTTCTTATTTATCGAAACAGAGATTTACACTGCAGCTCTTTCACCCATTTCATTGGTAATTGATTTAGCAAATGAATTAATTATTTCATGCTGTTAGAATCAATTAGTACAATATTTTTAGTATTAATATGTAAGAAATTCAATGCTTTTTGAATTATCTTGGTACTTATAGTCTTGAGTTTTAATTGATTTTGACCCCATTGCAGAAAATTGTCTTAATAATAAATTTAAAAGCCAGTCTCTGTCTTGCACTATTATTTAAATATTCCTACAAAATTTTTTATTCGAAAAATTTTTATTAACGTGTGTACATTTTTCACTAGAAAATATATCAACGTCAATCAGCTTTTATTTCTTTTTCTTTTCTTTCTTTCTCGGTTGTTCTGCAATAATTTTTTCAGGCTTTTCCTATTCAACATTTGCCATCTCCTGAATTATGTATTATCAGCGTCTTCAATCAATCGTATGTCTAAAAATAATTTTCTTGTGTCATGGATGATGTTCAAAAGGTTTTTTCCACTTTTGTTTTATTGCCCTTTATAAGAGGCGTTTCAAGCATTCGGTTGAGCCTAATTTTAGGCTTGTAGGTTGATTTCATTTGAAATAAATGATCGGACAGACAAGTAAGTAAATTCTCGCGTTGTTACGTAGTCTCCCGGTAGTTGATTGGAGCTAGTGTTCCCCTAGAGATATAAGATGATTTTTTTTCCTTCGCACGCATGGCTGAATGATAACAATCGACTGAGCCAAACTTCTAGCCTTGGATGTCGATTTGACGGAAAGTAATCCACGAAAAAGTAGTAAATCGTTGCGCTATAACGCAGTTCTCAACGGGTTGGTTGGGGTGCTCAAGTTGACGTACGCTACTGCATGTGTTTGTGGTAAAAAAATAAGATGTCCTTAAGGGTGAACATGTACTCATAAATTGACAGAATTGTCGCATATGCCCTTTAGGCGCGATAGAAGCATGATGTCATGCTCCATCACTTTGTAGTCGAGTTTACTATTTTTTCGGTAAAATTCACACCACAAACTTGAATAAGAAAAAAAACCAGCTCGCCAATGGGGCTCGTATGTTGATTTGATTTGAAGTCAATTTTTAATCCACAGACTGGGAGGTGAATTTTCGGTGTCAATTTCGGCATTGAGTTGGGTGTTGAAATCGGTATAAGATTATCCCCGCCTGTATAAGCTTTACGAAATAGAAGTAAATTCATACTTCCTTATTATTCAACGGCCCTGTCGCCACACAGTATCCTCTTCGTTGGAACTAAAACTTGGAACTCATTCCCTGCGGAGATACGTTACAGTTATTCTTACGAGGTATTCAAAATATATCATGAGTCTCATTTCCTATCAGAATACTAGTCGTGTAAAATCACCAACTCAAATCTTGTCTCCTCCATGACTGGTCCATGACTGATATACTCTTAACAAATAGTCTATATAATCTATTTTGTAAAATGAAGCATCCAATATCGAGTTAACTTTTTCATTGATCAGTCTACTGCGCAACTGTGTTAAACATTATTGTACACCCTAGAATAACGTTGATGGTAGGATGCCCTAGAAGTCGCTGAACTTATTCGGGCCCACAGCTAACTTTACTGGAATTTGACCATTGTACTATACATAACAAACATTCTACCTCTGTATCACTTGTGGTAAATAAATTGTTTGAAATATCTTCAATTGTTTCATTTATTTGGGCCAAATAGATTTCAGTATTGAGTGAAATTATGAAAAACCCAGGTGACGCCTGGAAGCAGTGTTACCAAATTTGTCATTTCTGTGAACAAAATCCTGGAGTTAACTATTTTCTATCTGAAATTTGACACCGAAATTCATTCATAGACTTTGAACTTTGCTGGGACTGTAAAATGCTTTCAATTTCAACAATCAAATTTTGTTTCTCAAGAGATAAGCTCAGGAATTATGTCCGGAAAAAAAGTGCTTAATTTGGCAACTCTGCCTTGACGTCAAATCAAAACTCAGATATTTTTTTGAGAAAACCAAGATCTGGTTTGAAATGCCCAGGTGTGACTAACTCAGCAGCTAGAAGAGCTTTCAGCGTGCGTGTGTACACTCCACCGTAGTTTCTAGGTAACTGACGTCACAGTAGCGAGAACGCTATTGGTTACCACAGACAAGAGCGAAATCTCAAAAACTGGTTCTCCTTTCAGTCGTCTATGCTCCCTCCACTATATACTCCCTCCACGGTGTCTGCCCTCCCGGCGTCTAGTGAGGATGTCTGCGATTGCTCTCCCGTGTCAAATGGTTTTCGCCTGGTCTCAATAATAAATTAGCTATTTTCATGAGCAGCCTACTTTGTAGAAAGTGCAAAGCAACGAATACAAGAGCAGAGATATAAGAAGCAAGTCGCTCAAAAATGTTAATGAAGCAACACAGTATTAGGTTAATGAGAATGGCTTGAAGTAAAAATTTAATACATTTCGAAGATAGTTTAGGAAAATTTTTGGAGCATTTGCGTCCAAGAAATCTATTATTTTCCTGGGGGTAGTACCTAATTCAAAGGTGCGTACTTTTCCAGTAGTCATTATGATGCGGGAAACAATAGTTAATTTGTTACAAACATATCATAATGCATTCGTCCTGTTGCAGCGTCAGTGCCATTTACACAGAATTTTCAATTTTATTTAATATCACTCAATAAATACAGCAAAGGCACATTATTTTTGTTTACTAGAATGAAAAAATTCAGTATTTGGCCGTAAGTGCGATTTCAACAATTTATCCGGCATTTTTAAAATAACACAAAAAACTTTTTACATGAATTCTCCTTAACATATAATTTCAGCATACAAATGTTTCGTGAAATAAATCTAAACGTTTATAAGTTTACTCGTACTGCTTTCACATTCACATGAATGATTAGATATAATCACGCACTAATTTGAGAGGCAAATTAATATTTTTAAAATATTTGCTTGCGAATGGTAGATTTACGCGTGCATTCAATCATACAGATCTAACAAATGTGCGCCAGATTTCAGTTGTTATTTATACATATACTGTGTTGCTGGGAAAAGAACGAATATAATTCTGAAAGAAAAAAATTCAACTTACGAGCTGTACTATTACACGCTGATACATGCAAAACTGTACTGAACGGGCGGAAAATATTACCTAACCTTGAAATTATTATAAAGTAGATTATTAAATTTGTATTAGTTGTAGTATTTGTTAGATTTAGTGTAACCAAATTTTAAAAATGCTGCGACAAAGAAAAAGAAATATGCAAATATTTAGTGAACGAAATCTGATGATTTAGCCTTCACTCCTTGCAAATCTGGTTCTAACTCCCATTTTCTGAATGTTTAGCTAGCCATTCATTAACCCAATATCTATTTGCGGTGTTTGTTCCCTTTTTTGATCGCAAAGCCAATGAATAAGCTTGCTTTGGGCAAAGCGAACCTATCACGACAATACATTGTAAACTACCGTCGAGCCTGCTAGCGGCGCGCCACTTCAGTCACGAGAACGTACGTGTGAAAGCGAGTGTTTTGACCACAGTGTTATGTACTCGTGCTTGTGTGATTCGAAGATATCATTTTATATTACAGCAAACTCAAATTCCATCGTTCAGCTACATTNATAGTTAACACAATCGATGGACAGGAATTTATCTATAAAAAGCACATATCGAGGTGAGGCCTCGTTACCGAATTAGTTAGCAAAACACATATTGTCTAATACATCATGTGAATTTACGCGCACATCCTAGATACTGAATAATGCTCCGTACACTGTGAGCAAACGCTGATTCCTACACGTAAGATAACAAAAATGAATGGTAATTGTGGATACATGAAAAGAATGATACTCATCTGCACTCAAATTCCAGATTGGCGGCTAAACCAATTGAGTCAACTGGTGTACAATGAATCGCCGTCTCGCATACCCGCAAGGGTAGCGGACGAGTACACCCGACCTCTTTCTCACAACGCTGCCCTTCTCTTAATGCCCAGAAGCCCTCTCGCAGACGGGCAACCTCAGGCGGCTGTTACGACCGAGAAAATACGTGTCCTGGTTCACGATTCTTTACATTAATAATTTACCGGAAATAGCAAGTGTCGTCAGATAATTAGATTAGATTACGCTCATCTATTAATTTACAAGTATTAATACGGAATGAACAAACATTAAGTGTCTACTAATAGAGTTGGATTATATGAAGCACTACAGCACTACAGCTCCAGTTTCTCTTTACAGTTTCTCGCACTACAGCTCCTTCAAAACGATGGAGGGACGTGGAGTTCTCCAGAGTGGGGGTGTCAAGGTGGGTAGCTTTCAAGCGACGCTTTCTCGAGGTTGACTAAAGAAACCGTTGGTTGAGATGTTCTGGGCGATGTTAGTAGAACTTAGCACATGCTGCTCGTATCGACGATAATTTATTTTTGATGGCGGATCTTTTGCGAAGGTGATCGTTGGCCAAACGTATCCTTCTTCGTAACGTTTATTTAAACACGACGTAGGGTATCTGAATCGTAAACCATTACACAGTCAATGAGTGTGAGGGTGACTGACAGAAAAACTGATCATGTGAAAGGCCTTTAAGTCTGAGACCCTCGGCCAGAAACAGCCCCACCGGTCTACCCTAGACCGCCAAACACGCTGCGACTCTTCGACAACCGTCGGTCTCCTAAGGTCCCTGGGTGCTGTACTACCTCACTGTAAATATTCCTTTGTGTGCCATCACTGTCGGCGATACTCACAATACTACGGCTTTTTACCAGTTGTGTTTTCCTTATCCTGCCGGGTTCGCTTCTACCTCAGGCACTCGCTTCGGGCTAAGGCGTTCATAGTCTAAGATATTCTAAGTCTGCCCGGAGCGTAAAGCAGCCTGAGGGAGAACACCACAAATTATTACAACCTATGATATTGTTGTTAGTAGAAAGGGTGGATCAATAACAGCCCATTCAAACATAGCAATCCCACACTAGGCTTCACCATAGGGATAACTATCTGTTGTATATTAAAATATTGTCGTTATATTGCGGCACTAGTTTTGTGAGTAAGAACTCCGGAAGCTGCTGTTGTGTTCCTCCTTTACGAGCTCCGAAAGCTGTTGTCACGCCCCTCCTTTACGAGCTCCGGAAAGGTATTGTTATGCGCTCTTGCCTGACTTCCGTGCACGGCTGGTTTTAAGAAGTCTGTAACCGGCAGAACTGAGTACAGTGATACGTGCGTATCAGAGTGTTTTCTTACTCATTCCATGGTGGTCTAAAGCTACTGAAACTGTAGTTTGCAGCTACAGCTAAATAAACCTCTAGTTGTTTTGAAAAGAAAGTACACAACATTATTTGGCGACGAAGATTTCGAATCTCCATCGTGAATTTGAATTGTAAAAGTGCTCTGAAACCAAGATGGCGTATTCTACAGTTAGCTGTCCTATATTCGACGTTGAAGTGGAAACAATGTGTGAATTCTTGCAAAGATTAAAAGTGCAGTGTGCAGACTCTCTTCAGAAGACGGGAAACAGTGACAGTAAGAAAGCTAGCATTTAAGTCAAAGCTTTGCCTGCAAACATCATTACTGATCTACAACAATGAGTTAAACCTACGTTACTCGCTGATGCTTCGTA
Organism: Platorchestia sp. MABIK; assembly: GCA_014220935.1. Lineage (NCBI taxonomy): Eukaryota > Metazoa > Arthropoda > Malacostraca > Amphipoda > Talitridae > Platorchestia > Platorchestia sp. MABIK. The sequence continues at coordinate 14,988 of JACJUY010007682.1, forward strand.
TGATGAACTAGAAGAAAGTTTAATACAACAATTTGAAATCAAGAAATTGATTGTCGGTGCGTCTGTTACATTTGTTAATAAAAAGTAAGGTGTTAATGAATCCATAGAAAGTTATTCTAAAACGTTAAATGACTTAACATCTGCGTGCAACTACGATGATTGTTTTCGTGATCGCCTCATGAGAGATGCTTTCGTTGCTGGTCTACGTTCATCGAAAATTCTCAGTGCAGTTCTACAGAAGTGTTATCGAAAATCGTCCAACGAGTGTGTTGAACATGCAAAACTCATCGAACAGTCAAGTTCCGATGCTCACGATATAATTCGTGAGGATTCATCTACATCGTTTCTCACAACAGAAAAATTACAGCCGAACTACAAATGCACACCTTGCAGCGCCAAGCAGAAGCATTTTGCGAAGACTTGCTATGTGTTGAAATTGAAGTGTAATACATGTGGGAAGATAGGCCATATTTCTAAAGTTTGCACATCTACGACTGCAGCACGGCCTCCTACGGCTGAGCCTACACGTGGAGGACCTACACGGGGAGAATTTCACACAGCCCGAACTTACATGGTGCAGCCTGAACTGTAGTCATGACAACCTCGGTTGTCATGGCAACCTCGGAAAAGATGATTTTTCAACGCAGAGTTCACGCGAGTCTCTACAGCGAGAAAACGAAGTCACTCTTCAGACACTTAGGAACGATACTTGTGACGGTAACTCTGTACATAATTTCTCTGATGTACATAAAAATTACTTGAATGATTCTCATTTTCAGAATAAATACCACTGTTATTCCTGTTACTAAAGAGCCTACAATATTGAAATGCCATTTAAATGGTAAACATGTTGAAATTCTTCTTGACAATGGTAGTGCAGTCTCGAATATACGTAAAAGTCACTTGCTGTTGGTGCTATTATAAATCCTACGTATAGCAAAGCAAAGTGCTCGGATACAGTGGTGGCTCTGTAAATTTGCTTGGTCATTCTTTAGTAATCATTTGTTATAAAGCCGTTAGTTTTAGTCATAAGTTTCTCATTGTGGAAAATGATAGCATCAACTTACTTGGCCGAGATATTTGTTCTGAACTTGACGTAAATGTTGTCATCCCTGATCAATGCGACACTATAAACAAAACAGATTCTCATAGTTTGCCGAGAAGCTTGTCTTCGAAATATGATTTGTACTTGTCACATAATTCACAGTCTAACATCAGAGAAACACTTCATCTTGATATGTTACCTAATTCAGTTCCTTTATTTTGTAGAGCACGCCCTGCTCCTGTAAGACTGAAAGACTCTGTCAAAACCGAACTGGAGCGCTTTGCAGAGTATGGGTAAAATTTCTTAAGTGTATGATAGCCAATGAGCATCTCCTACCGCTAATGTTCTAAAGTGTGACGGCAGTGGAAGAATCTGTGTTGAGAGTTTTCATCTTCCATTAATAATTGGTTGAATCCCGTTCAAACCGCCCTATTCTCCAGCCAGCAATGGTCAAGCTGAGTAGGGGGTAAGGGTCATCAAAAACCTGTTGAAAAAATTCTCTTCTCCCCAATCGTTCAAATCCCATCGCAAAAGGGTTTTTTCATTCACATTGTATTGCTCATATATAGTGTCACAAAAATTGCTCCTTCTGTTGCGCTCAACAATCGTAAATTTGTGCCTTCCAGAGATAGAGTTAATCCTAAATATCTGTGTCCACGTCTAAGCCTATGTATGAAACTCAATTTGATGTTGGTGATCATTTTCTTGCTGTGAATTTATGAAATGGTCCCAAGTGGCTGAAAGTAATTATTGTTAGTGAAGTTGCAGTTAGTATTTTTCAGGTTCAAATCGTAGCATTAAATGTAATCTGGAAGAGACACTCTAATCAGCTGCTTCATTCATTTGGTAATTTGGGATCTATCAGTAGTAAGGCGGTTGAGCCTTCTGCTTTGCAGCCTGTTAGCAGGTCATCTGTAGAAAATGAACCTCGTAAATCAGGTAGAATTACTTAACCTGTAATGTAAATGGATTGTTGAGTTCTTCTTTCATTTTGTCATATATTCATCTAGAGGGAAGGAAATTGTTGTATATTAAAATTTGCGTCGTTATAATGTGGCATTGGTTTTGAGAGTAAGAGCTTCGGAAGCTGCTGCTGGGTTCCTCCTTTATGAGCTCCTGAAGCTGTTGTCACGCTCCTCCTTTACGAGCTCCGTAAAGGTATTGTTACGCTCTTTTGCCTGACTTCCGGGCCCGGCTGGTTTTAAGAGGAAGTCTGTAACCGACAGAGCTGAGTACACTGAAACGTGCGTACCAGAGTGTTTTCTTACTCCGGCCTTGGTAGTCTACACCTACTAAAACTGTAGTTTGCAGCTACAGCTAAATAAACCTCTAGTTGTGTAGGAAAGAGACTACACAATACTATCACAGCAATAGCACCACATTGATTAGATCCAACATTGACATAGCAACATAGCAAGCATCAATAGGCATAACAACATATATAACAATTTTACAATTTATTTATCACAGGTGTTACAGAGGTAGAATGTTTCTTAAGTCTAGTACAATGGTCAAATTTACGCATAGTTACCTGTGGGCCCGAACAAGTGTAGCGACTTCTAGGGCATCCTACCATCACATTATTCTAAGGTGTACAATAAAGTTTAACCTAATTCACTTAACCTAGTTTCGTATTTGACTGATCAATGAGATGATTAATTCGATATTTGATGCTTCATTTTACAATATAGGTCATATATGTCGGGTTTCTCCAATGGCTATAGGGTAATTCCCTCTTAACCGCAGGAGTCCAAGGTTCGTATCATGTCCTAGTACGCTTTTCAGTTCAGGGAAATAACAGCTCAATTAAGAACTTGGAGTTTAACTCAATGCAATGCTGGTGACGGTAATTACAACAGTTACAGTTAGATCTGTGCGGCCGCTCTCTAGGGTAATACACGCAAGCGCCGAGACTCAGCAGCCAGGCCGCGTGACCATGACCTTGGTCGCGCCAATACTGACTCCCTCGACAGGTGCGGGAGTTCGTATGGACTATGAGTGAACGGGAATATTAAAGTAGGTTAGGGTAAGTGATCAAGACTCTTGCACACAATGTATTTTCAGTAACACACAGCAGGACACAGTAAGTTTACATCACCCAGGATAGCAGTGGAGTGGGCTCCAGCAAAACATGAGAACCATGAGCTCAGTTCTCAGAGCAGAGTACTTGTTTAAACATATTCTAACATAAGAACACTAACATTATTATAATACACTTATACATTCAAGGTGCTACAATAAAGATTCCAACACTCCTTCTCACATTGAATGTGTGTCAGATGAGACCATTCCTAACTTCGTTCTTAGTCTGGAGAACTTTTCTGCGGGCAGGTTCTTAGTGAATATGTCAGCAAGCATCTCGTCAGTAGGGCAATACAC
>JACJUY010007682.1:18631-38583 GCA_014220935.1 Platorchestia sp. MABIK
TCACTGTTTCTGTCTCACACTTACTGACAGATCACCAACTCTGTTCTCACTGTCCCGGGCGGTTTTTCGCTTCGGGACTTGGGATAACCTTACTGAAAATGTTTCTTCGGAAGGTTGGCTGGGCCCATAACCTATTAAAGTAGGTTAGGGTAAGTGATCAAGACTCTTGCACATAATGTATTTTCAGTAACACAGCAGGACACAGTAAGTTTACATCACCAAGGATAGCAGTGGAGTGGGCTCCAGCAAAACATGAGAACCATGAGCTCAGTTCTATGAGAACCATGAGCTCAGTTCTCAGAGCAGAGTACTTGTTTGAACAGATTCTAACATAAGAACACTAACATTATTATAATACACATACACATTCAAGGTGCTACAATAAAGATTTCAACACGGGAAATCCTACGATAAGGAAACCCAACAAATACACTATATTCAACAGTATATTTGATAAACGATTTAAGAGCCGACTGAAGATCGGCGATATTACCGGTGGCAAATTATATCATCAGGAACAGACGTGTAGGAGGTAAGATTTGACTTGGTGATCTTACACGACTAGTATTCTGATAGGATGTGAGACTCAAGATTTCCTTTGAATACCTCGTAAGAATAGCTTTCACGGATCTCCTCAGGTATTGAGTTCCAAGTTTTAGTTCCAACAAAGAGGATACTGTGTTGCGACCGGGCTTTAAAATAATAAGGAAGCAAGAATTTACTTCTATTTCGGGTTAAATGGTCGTGATGACCAGTTTGCGCAGTTAATAATTGTTTTAGGCTATTGTCGCCTTCATTTGCTAATGTTTTGTAAATGAAATTACAAATGGAGATTTTATAAAGATCTGAAAGTTAAAGTATTTGTAAATTGTTGAACGAATCATATGTGTGAGCATTGTATTCTAGGTTCTTTACCACTCTGATGGCTCTTTTTTGCAGAGTAAAAATTTTATTTGTTTTATTTTTATCAGTTCCGTGCCATGCTTCTATTCCGTATTGCAAGTATGGTGAAATGAGCGTTCGGTAGAGCATTTGTAAAGCTGATTCAGGCAGGAAATTTTTGACTTTATTCTGGATTCCGATGGATTTTGATAATTTAGAACTAATATGAGCGATTTGCTCTTTGAACGTCAGGTGTTTATCTATTATGATGCCCAGAAATTTACATGAGTTGGTTTCTTCGATTTCACCTTCGCCAATTTCAATACGTGGGAGAGATATATTTTTCTTGAATGAGAATGTAATATATTTTGTTTTATCGATATTAAGGCTTATTTTATTTGCTTTAAGCCACAATGAAACCTTGTGGAGTTCATTATTTATCCTCTCCACGATCATAGTGGGATTTTGGTCTGGAAGGACCGAAGAAAGCGTACTGTCATCGGCAAAAAGTATGAATTTGAAGAATGATGTAGATTTAATAACATCATTGATAAAAATCAGAAATAAGAGAGGCCCAAGAACAGATCCTTGTGGAAATCCATGGCTAATTGTTAGTGGGTCCGATTTTGCGTCGTCAATGACAACGTAGTGCTTCCGATTTGTTAGGTATGATCTGAACCAATCATGGGCAACTCCTCGAATGCCATAACAATGTAGTTTCGATAGTAATATGTTATGGTCCACACAATCGAATGCTTTTCGAAAGTCAAGAAATACTGAGATGATAGGCTTTCCTTCATCTATATTAGAATAAAGGAATTGTAAATGATTTAAAATTGCCTGTGTTGTTGATTTTTTACAACGAAAGCCGTATTGTTTATCATAGAGAAATGATTTTTGTTCAAAATAAGAGTACACTTTTTTGTACACAGTTTTTTCGAATACCTTGATAATAATTGGTAGCACGGAGATAGGTCGATAATTGTTTACACAGGCTTTTTCACCATTTTTAATGATAGGGGATACTCTAGCAACTTTGAGGGAGTTCGGGAAAGTGCCTAGGAAGAGAGACTGGTTAATAATATTGGATATCAGCGGGGCAACAATATCTGCAATAATTTTAAGTACTTTAGTCGGAAATGTTTGTAACCCACTCGATTTATTTTTCAAGTTGTTTAGGCACGCAATTACATCGGAAGAGTTGGTAGGCGTTAAGAAAAAGGAGTTGTGTTCTCGAAGATGATCCATGTATTCCAGGTGATCAGTAGGTTTACTTGGAATACCATCAGCTATAGTTTTCCCTACGTGTACGAAGAAATTGTTAAAGAGATTAGCCATTTCTTTCTTTTCATGGTATTTTACATCATCTTGAACAACATATTCAATTTTCTTTTTATCGGCGTTATTCGGTTTACAGAATGAGTTAAGGAGGCGCCAAGTCTTTTTAACGTCAGCTTTAAATTGAGTAAATTTGAGCGTAAAGTAGCTCTTTTCTGATGTTCTTATCTGGTATGTCACATAGTTTCTGAATTTGATGAAGGATATGTTTCTCTAGATATTCGCCCTTCGTAAAGGAGGGCTAGGTACGCTTGACGTTTCTTGATATTTATTACGATGTCCAGTAATTCAAGGCTTTTGTTTATTTTTTGGGGTAACTGTACGAGTTACAGTTGGGCAACATTGATTCTATGCGGTCAATATAGATTCAGTCAACTTTACTACTCTTTCATCAATGCTCGTTGCATCATTGTGTTGAGGGATGTGCAATGTTGGCATTGATTCTTCCAGAACGATGTGCATTTCTTCTAAATTTGATGCGTTTACTTAACGATATGAGTGGGTTTCAGCCCTTGTCTTGGTGCAAGAAATAAAGACACTTTTCTTAAAAAGAAAAACTGGAAAATGATCCGATAAGTCAGAAGTAATTATTCCAGCAAGAAAATCAGTTGGGTCTGTCATAGAGATATTGTCAAGCAGCGTTGCACATTCTGAGGATATTCGAGTAGGCTTTGTGATGATCGGTAGGAAGGATTTAGACTGTAAGGCATTTAGGAAATTAAAGATTGGTTCATAGTTTTCATATTTCAGTAAATCATAATTGAAGTCACCGCATATTATTATGTCATTGTAAAAGGACCTGTTGAACTGAGAAATAATACGATTTAGCTCATCCAGGAAGGATGTGGGACAGGCTGTAGGAGGCCTATGCACCGTTCCAAGCACAATTCGTTTGCCATCTCTAGACAGTTCTACGAAGAGTGATTCTATATGATCCCGATTTATTGTTGCACTTGCTATGGTTCTCGAGTCTACGTGGTTGGATATATATGTACTGATGTCTCCGCCTCGCTTGTTTTTTCGTAGCGAATGGTAACTATGATAATTTTCGAATCTAATCATGTCTTTGGTTGAGTCATTTAGCCAGCTTTCGGTGAAGCTAATCACGTCTAGGTTATACTTAAGCTCAGTAATAGTACATTTTATCTCTTCCATTTTTGGATAGAGTGACCTACAGTTTCAACACAGGAGTGAGAAATCCTGGCGAGTTATTCGTACAGTTTCATTGAATTTTGATACATTAGTAAACCTACACTCTTGAGAGTCGTTTAGGTTTGGATATATTCTGTTCAAATGATTGAGATTTGGGTCGTTATCTTCGAATACATCATCCTGATCAGTCATTTAAAATTAGTAAGCAGTAAGTAATATATAACTTAAAAACGAAGAAATCAATAGTACATAGCAATAGCACATAGCAATAGCACTATACAGAGTAAATAGTTCACTCACCTCTGTGATACCGTCTTATTTCTGAATGCTCAACTATCAGGCACGGCCAGTGAGATTAGAGCGGAAGAATAGTATGGAGTTTCCTAATTGTAATGTAATGGTTTCAGAATGTATGCATTATTTTTCACAATTGAGGAGTGAATTTATTATGATTGGTGATAACAATGCCCACTCTCCTATGTGGGATCATGGGATGAGATTAAATCAAACTGGTCAGGTTTTTGTTAAGTATATTAGATCAGTGCCCAGTTGGGGTCTTAAATCCCCTTGATTTGCCTACCTATCTTGACAAACGAGTTGGTACTACATCTGCTCTAGATTTGTGTCTTGTTTCAATGAATCTCTTAAATTGTAGTCAGTTGACCAGAGGTCCAGACTTAGGCAGTGACCATTTTCCTCTTGAATGTTGTTTTAGTGTTTCCATTAGTAAGTGTGATGTAAGAGGTCAACAGCGGTGAAAATTCAGGGATGCAAATTGGCTTGAGTGGAAAATTTCACAACAAAAATCTAACCAAGCTTACTTCTGCTGAAGCATTATATGATTCACTTGACTCAAGAATATTAGCTGCATCAGGGGAACACATCCCGCAGACCACAGGCACTCTCAGGTGTCATAGAAGCACTCCCTGGTGGGATGGCGAATGCTCAAAAGCAGTTGCGAAGAGACGAAAGGCTCAAAATATCCTTGCAAAGTCACCAACATCGGAAAATCTCATAAATTTTCGCCGTGCTACAGCAATTGCAAAAGATATAATAAAGAAGAAAAAAGTGGAAAGTTGGCAAAAATATACCAACTCTCTAGATGCCAACACCCAAGTTGGAAGAGTGTGGCAGACTATCCGCTCAATGAAAAGAAGGCACAGCACAATCTTCTCAGTATCAGTTGGAGAAATCAACGATTCTGCTACAAGTAAGGCTGAAAAACTGCTTGAGCACTTTACTAGACAAAAAAATGATACAGCTGATAGAAACTCACAGCTCACCATGGAGAAAGTCTCCAGCATGTTGACAGAAGAGATCATTGAATCTGAATATAATTCACCATTCACAAAAAGAGAAATAGCTCAAGCAGTTAGAAGGCTCAGACAAACCTGTCCTGGATATGATAGAATCCCAAACATCTTTTTTCAACTTCTTCCTGAAACTTCAGTGGAGGAGCTACTTGACTTGTACAACACAAGTTTCTTCTCCGCATCTGTCCCGGATAAGTAGAAACTTGGTATCATTTGCCCAATTAAAAAGCCCAATAAGGATCACTGTTGAAGGTTACCGACCAATCACATTGTTACCCTGTGTTGGTAAGTTGATGGAAAGACTCGTCAAAAACCGACTGGAACATTTCTTGAAGTCCCGACGTGTCATCAACTGGTTTCAAACAGGATTTCGGAAGGGGAGATCAACCAATGATGCTCTTGCTCTTATGTACCAATATGTATCTCATTCTCTATGTAATAGGATGTATTGTGTAGCAGTGTATCTTGATCTGGAAAGTGCTTATCATTGTGTTTGGCACGCAGGATTGCTATTTAAATTATTACATTTGGGATGTGACGTGCGCACAGCGAGCTGGTTAAGGTCATACTTGACAGGACGTAATGTAAAAATTCGTGATAACAATGAATATTCGTCGGGAAAAGTTTGGGAATGTGGCTTGCCGCAGGGAGCAGAACTAAGCCCTACCCTGTTTAATGTAATACTGTATGACATCCCCTAACTTGATGGAGTGAGAGTTATTTCATATGCAGATGACATGACGTTATTAGGTTATGGAACATCACTTGCTCAAGTACACAGAAATTTGCAAAAATATTTAAATGTATTATCTGTGCCTCCAAAAACGGAAACTGTCAATTCACCCGTGTAAAAGTTCATCCCAAGTCTTTACTTCAAAGAGACATTTACCACATATTAGCCTGAAATTGCTAAACCAGCAGCTGAAGTATACTAACCAACAAAGAGTATGAGGGGTAATCTTTGATGCACCCAAACTAACACTGCAAGCACATTTAAAGCACACTAAAGCAGAATGTATGCGCAGGGTACATATTATGAAAGCTCTGGCAGGTGCTTCTTGGGATCATCTCGTAAAGTTTTGCGAAATTTATGTGTGTCATTTATTCGCAGAAAGTTGGTATATGGCCATGTGGTGTTTCCGGAATTTCCAGTGTCTTATATGAAAACATTTAATGTTATACAAAATGCTGCTTTGAGGTATATGCTGGGAGCACGTAGGACAACTCCTGCCAGTTCTATGGAGGTAGAAGCATTTATGATGCCATTGAGGCTGTATATCCAGTTCTTGCATATAAAATGATTCTTGCGTGTTGTTGGAATTCATGTAAATGCAAAAGAGTTGAATTCAACTTTTGCACTCATTAGTAACAGACCATCAGAAACTAATTCATCCAGGTATGCAAACCTGTGGCGAGCCTTAAATCTGTTTTGAAGAGGAGGTTCCTAGAATGCTGGACAATTCAATAGAAAGCTAATGTGCATAGAACTGGCAAAGGGAAATTTTTGTCAGATATGCTGAATAAACCCATATGCAAACCTTGGTTCATGCTCCCTTCTCGCCGGCTCGAATAGAATGGGTTATGTTGGAGTCCTGGCACATCTGTATACATTCAACATGAGTCATACCCTATTGTGCACCACTTTAAATAATTGTGACTGCCCAGAGTCTGTCTCTCATTTCTTATTTGAGTGCCAGAGATATAGCTCCTCGTAAAAAGTTTGAGGATTTATGTAATGGCTTGAATGTTGCATTTGCCATAGGAAATAGTTTAGGATGTGGAGAGAACCCTGTACTTGTTGAAAGGAGAGTCATGTACGCATTGGCACGCTTTCTACGTTCAACTGGTCAATTGCAAACCTTACAGAACGAACAATTTTATAAAATAATTTAATCTGTGTGGCCAGATTCAAATTGATAACATTAAAAAGTATAGCTTCTGTCATAAGGTGAAATTATGATGAGCAATTATTTAATTTTTTAAGTTAAGATGTAAACTGTTGTCTGAGATTTTTCGTTGTTAAAACTGAAATGTTTTCTTTCCAATATGCCAAAAATGTGTATGTCAGAAACTTGCTGCTGCTATGCTCTCTGCCAGTGTTGAATTTCAACTGTGCAAGATTGTCACTGCCACTGGACTAGCTTCATCCAAAAGTTCTCAGGTCCAACGGTCTTCCAACTGAGAAGATCTGAGACTTTAAGAGGCCTCAGCAAGGCCTCACCCTGATCAGGAAGAAGTGACGAGTGGAATGTTTTTATGTAGGTTAAAAATATCTAACGCCTCTGTGCGTTACATTGCATTTGTGTTACAAACTTGGTGTGTGGGCTACAGCATGCTCTTTTAGGGAGTCAGTTCAATTTTATCCATTTTTCATGCTCACTTGAATTTATTTTTTGAATATCTGCCGAAACCAGCAATTCTAACATTATCACCTGATGTCAAGAAATCCTAAGCTTATATGTCATGTGCATGTGACCTGTCATAAATATTTTCAACCCACAAAGTTAATGATCTGTGTGTTTTCATGAATTAACTAGCGCTATTCAACCTCAATTAACCAGCTATAGGACACAATTTTATGTCTTTCCTCTCCTTTTTTGTGCAAGCATCAAACTGGATCATCATGGTAGTTATGAATGTTTATCAATAACTCACATTTGTATCATGTTTCGGAGATAATGTGACTTTTTCTAATATGAAACCCTTACATGACATGCATGTTTTCTTCTATTATTTACATCCTGAAATATTCTTAGGCTAGTGTGGTCCAATGTATCATATCATTTCTTGGGCTCTTGAGCATATTATGACAACCCGATAAAGGTTTTAATTTCCTGTATTACTCCAATTAAGTGAAACATTTGATATCTAATCAAATTTGATATAATTTGATATATAATCAAATCTAGAGTAAGCAGCATTAGGAATACATTGCACTCAATCATTTATTTCTACTCGTGTCATGGGTATAACGAGACTCATCTGTGTGTAGCATGTAAGAACCCTTACTTTAAGATATTTTAAAAACCAATAATGATGTTATTGTATCATCTATATTGGAAACAAGCTTTTTTTCTTTTTCTAGTGAAACTAAAAGCTACACTAGCGCCGTGGCAGAGTGGTGTGTTGTGTGCTCGCCGTGGCAGAGTGGTTTAACACTTTGACTGCGACGTGCGCCACCGGTGGTACACGGAGATAATTTTCATAATGCTGCTGACCGACCAGTAGTCGCACTCAATTTTCATAAATACTTAATTAAAGCTAAATGAAGGCACGTTCCAGTTCATGTTTGGAATTTTCTAAATATTTTACTGCAATTCACTTTAAATTTGAGTTTGGCATTGAACTTACTATTTAGTAGTCGCAGTCAAAATGTTAAGGCCTCGTCCTACCGTGGCTGTATCGTCTAACCATAATGAGTTAACAGATGTTGCAATGTAGTTAGGTTAGGCCTTGCTTAGAAAACAGTGCCAATCGTGCTTTGGAATTGACTTTATGCAGTGTGAGCTTATATGCAATACGGAAGGAGTTAAATTACCAGATCGTATTTAATTTGCGCGTCTAGCGGCGAAGAGGAAAGATAAGGAAAATTAGAAAAGGGTGAAAAGAAAAAGGAATTTATTATTAAAAACATCTAGAAATGTAGCAAAGGCTAAAGTTCATTAATTCTCATAATATGCATTAATGGTTTCAAAAAAATGTTTCTTCCATTTGTTTCTTGGATGTATTTGTTTTCTGGTTGGCTCAATAATAAAGCAATCGTAACTAAATTAATAATAAACAATGAAAGCCGCAATAAATAAGAATCAATAGATAATGAATTATGATAACAGAAATAAATTGAGAAATAATGTATCACATATTCAAAAAATTTTACCACATTTAATTGTCTTCAATTAATTATACACTTTTTATTACCTATTTAGGAAGTTTTGAAATGACATTAAATATCGTCTAATATATTCTAGTTGTCACGTAAAGAGAGAAAAATTAACTAACTTTGTAGTATTAAATAGTGTAGCCACAAGCATTAATAATTATTTAAAAACTATCTCATTATCGCCAGCGCAACTGAAAAGAATTCGATATTAATGAATCATTATACTTGTGTGTTACATATGATGGAGGAATGGGTGTGTACAGAGGCTGTACACGATTTCCTAACGCGAACGATAAAGGTGTAGCTTTGTGATGAAATCCATAACATTTATTACTTGGTGTGTTGGCGTCAAGCTTTATCATCAATGAGAGCATAGAGGTTCCTTAATTTTGCACTTTGCGACAAAATAGCAATATATTAAACGAGAGGGAAGTGACAATTAAACATACTGATATGAGCACATGAAAATTTGTAGTAAAATTTTCTAAGTACAGTAATCGAATTCATTTGGCGTAAATATTCATAAAAGGCAACTTACAAAACGCTTCAGCACTAGAATATTTTTATATAATTGATATTATAAAGCACTTGGTAATTGCTCGAATTAACCAATTTATAATAGAAACTAAATGAGATATGCATTGTTAACAATACATTGTGACATACGAACAATACATTATGACATTCTGTAGTCTCGAAGTAACTGAACTGTTATTTAGTCTAACTCATTATATGATATGTGTCGTTTAAAACGGCTGTGACCTTCAAGTGTAAAATGATATATAGAGTATTTTATCTCATTATTAAATGATACTTATATTGTAGAGCTTTACAATAATAAATGTTTGCACTAGAGTTGTGCCACACAGCGACGTATGGCAGCTGTTGAACCGCGCATGGTAGTGATTCTTAGTGGTGGTGACGAGCCATATACGTACACGGACTCGCACACGCACACTGAGAATGTGCGATGTTGACGTGGGTGCATCTCGGCACTGCGCGGCGATTTCCTCGATGGGGATGAGGGAAAGCTCAAGCACAATACTCCACTCAACCCAGGTGTCGGAAATGGGTACCGGCTTTACGGGAGAAACCGTCATGGTGTACTAGTGTTAGTTACAAGGTATTTGAAAAAAACAATAAACAAGGTGCTGTGTATCAGGCTTGATTGAAAATCAAGCATCCTTAGATGCCGATGCTTGTTTTGTTTTACACAGAAAGCGAGACAGGTTGGGCAATGGTTGAATGAAATGAGGAGAACAAGTAAGCATGGAAATGTCGGAGTCTTTGGTAATTATTTGTTGCATTAGTATTAAAGTCGAAGTCAAAGACGAAGTTGAGGAATAAAAGGTAAAAATACGCTGTTTCGAACTTTGAACAACGTAATCAACAAAAACATTGCCTACTTTTTAGGAATTTAGTTACTATTTTAACTCTGTTTCATTTAGTTTCTGTTTTAAATAGTTTCAAATAGATTTTACTAAGCATTAGAAACAAAAACACTAAAAAATAGCGACTCCATCCTAATAGCGACTTCAACATGTTCAACACTCCGACTCCACTCTAAAACATGTGACTCCATCGGCTCCAACTCCCGACTCTGATTCCGCAACCCTGCATCCATCTAATGAGGGTATTTATCATCATTATACGTTGGCATTACATGAGGGGAGTTGTACTGACGCTGCACGTAGCCCTCAAGCTGTTTGGGTGTTGGTGAGATGGGACTTCATCTCTCGCCGCGGGTGGTCATATGTTCGTTAGAGTAGCATTCAATGTCCAGTGTCGTTACGGCTGCCTTAGTGTCAGGTTTAACTCGTCTAAGTTGAGTTTAATAAACTTTTTTGTACTGTGATATTGCCTGATTAATCCACGAAGACAAAGAGACGATCTTTAAATTTCAAATTTGACATGGAGCTTGAAATAAATTTTTTGAAAACGCTTCAGGGCAATAGTGTTGAGAGTAAAGAAGAAATTTACCAAACACCACAGGTGTAATTTCATTATAACAGAGACAGTAAAGAAAGATCACGACTCCAAAGGCTAGAAAAATCGTGCCCAGATTTCAATAATCAAATTCAGAGAATTCTGCATGTAAGTATTACCATCGGGACTTTATAATTTAATTTCTAACATTGGATGCAATTTTTCCTTCTTGTTGCACGCACATGCATGGATAAATCTGCGTGTACGGATGTAGGTGTATGCATATCTACATAAATATATATTTGTGTTTCTATTTCTATTTTTTTACCTGAAAACAATCCAGCAAATAAGTTATATTTACTTTTTACCTCAAAATTTTGTCCTCCCATGTTTCTGTTAATAGAGGAATTAAAAAATACAATTAGACAAATGAAACAAAGCTTAATTTAAGCATTTGACTCGTGAAACAATTATCTTTCTGTCCGTGTGTTGAACAAGCTGTGAATTTCATTTTACGTGTAAGTTTCTTTATGCGTTCTAGATGTGCGTCTTGTGTTGAGCAATTTTTTTTATAAATTACTTTGTGACTAACCTTTTTTCAATACTTGATAATCATTAACGACGGTTTTTCAATCTGCTTCGGTTAAGCGTTTTTATCTTTTCTCGATTCGTTTCAACTAATAATTTAGAAACGTCAAAGAAATTTTTAGTAGCATTAAAGACATTTATAAGTTTCACCCATTTCTTGGAGCATAAAATATCCATGAGAGAATATTTTTAATTTAATTAGCCCATGACAAAGCTAATCTATTTGCATGCCTAGTTTGGTTGTCTATCAGTTAAGGTGCTTTAAATTAAGATATTTTTAAAATCCATTGAGTTATACATCTCATGTATTGACTTTTTTAAATAAACGGTTTTCCTTTCTTTCTTTTCTTTCATGTAGCCATCTTTTTTCCATTTATCTTTCTTTCTCTTTCCCTCTCATTTTCTGTCACTGATCTGTGCGGAAAAAGCTATGAAGGCATGATGTTTCTCGGGCAATGATGACATTGAGGTCACACGCATTGAACTTTGTTGTACTTTCGAAATTGAAAATGTACGATTGCATTTTAGGTCTATTTTAAACTTTCCTGTTCTTCATGTTTCGTTTAGTGTAGACAAACGAAAGTCTTCTGATAGAAACGGCATTTTTTCTACAAATCTGAGCATATCTAAAGTAAACCTCACACTAGCATTTTAAAGAATGATACTGAAAGACATTCAAATCGCAAAAATTCCAATCTTCGATCTGCATGATCCCTTTTTATGTCTATTTTTCTTGAAAAGTACTTGAAAAGTTCGATATTTTTAGTATACTCTTATACTTTGCTCTCCTTTAATGTCATGCATTATAACTCACAAACTATGGATATAAGTTTTAGTAGGGTGGTCCTAAAATATATATTTTTCAAACGTTAAGCTCTCACCCTGCCGAAGTGTTCCATCGGTCCCAAAAACACCCCAGCCAAAAAAGAAATAAATCCATTAACATTTAGGGGTTTCCCAAGAGGGTCAAAGTTTCCCCCTTGCTAATAAATCCAGAATTTATCTGTGTGCAGCTTACAATGGGAAGACAAAAGGTATCTAGCAACTTGTGGCAACTGGTTCACTTTGAGAGTGTACACAGATCATATACTAGAAGATACCCAACTTATCACAAAGTGAATTTCAGCTCTGACAACAATGACGTAGATGCGAATTGGCCAATGACGGAGCCAAGAAATTGTCCCGTGATCAAAAATCGTCACGCGACTTTGCATACGGTTAGTGCGGCAGTGACTTGCGACGTAGCTACAGAAGTAAAAATGGCTTCTTGCGTACGCTTAAAAAAGTGCTCGATTAAATTCAACTGTGTTGCAATGCAGCGTTGAAGATGGATAATATATCCGAAATACCGAAAAGGTCTTGTGTGTGTGTATGTGTGCAGGGAATTCTGTCGTTCAGACTATAAATCCATGTTGTCTCCCATCAGAAATGCTAGAAAGATTTTATAATCTTAGCAGTTCTTTGAAGAGCTCTGCAAGACTAAGTTAATGGAAAACTTATAGTTGCAAAATTTTTCCTAATTTTTCCTAAACACTGAATCAAAGCTTCATAAATTAATGATGAGTTTTCTATTACCCATTGTTTTCAAAGAAGAGTAGTTTTTAATTGAGCCATAATAGCATGGAGCAGATGAAAGAAAATTTTTAAATGTGCTTCAACTTTTATTATCAATAATATAAGCCTAGCAAAATATAACATTTGTAGCTGGTACTAAAATAATGAAAACATTAGATAACCTAAAAATTTAACTTTTTATGCAAAAGTTTGTTACAAAGGCCATTCTAAAAGAAACTATTTTTAAACTGAATAAATAAATGCCAATTGAAATGTCGCAAATTGGCTGTTTTCTTATATATTTTATATTTGCATTTATGGTTTGTTCCAAATTAAATTAACACAAACTACCTCATTAGTATTATTTTGAATAAGTGACTGTTACACACTTTGAATGTATATCCATTGTCATTTACCTAAGTTTGTTCAGTTTGCTGGAATGTAAATAATTTTTAAATTTCAACGTATTCAATCTTTAGCTCAGTAAAAGTAATTCGACTAATTGTAAGATTTCCATAAATAATTTATGCGGAGCTATTACGTAGAGGAGTAATCATTATGCTATCATGATTTCTCTGAATAACCCTGCATGATCTATTTCAAAAATTGTTTTGCTTCTAAATTTCTGTCATTTTCCTATTGCTCATTGCTTGTATTAAAGTTTTAAAAAATCGTGCAGGCTTCTGCACTTATGTAGCCTTGTAGAGAAATAATAGTGTACCTACTCTGACTTTACTTAGCAGTAAAATGAATGATTCAGGTTTGAGTGTGTCAACATATTGTCTTAAATCTGGTCACTTTTAAAGATGGCTTTTAATGCAATGAAAAGTGATCAAACAAAGTTGTACACAATAGGCGGCCATTCAGAGTTGGCCACCAAAGATGAACATACAAAGCTTACATAGGATTTGCCTTGGATAATTTAAGGTGAAAATACATAATCAATGGGTCTTTCTGACAAATTTTGTTCTGGTTAAATGGAATTGTCATTATTTTGAACTTTACTCTCAAATTGAAATTTGACTTGAATTGAATGAACAGAAAACCAGTTAAAATGAATAAAGATTATTTAGATAATGAATTTTCTCATTGAAATAGTAATTTACATATTGAAAAAATTAAGTGCATTTTAAAATCAGATCATGTTAAACTTAGAAATCACATTAGTTCATTATTCACCACTTTATATTATTAAAAAATGTCACTTATAAAAAAATGTTGTGTAGGCAATGATGGGTAGTATTTAATTCATTTACATCCAGAATTTGTTTGAAGCAAATACTTTGTTTTAAAACATTCATAAACATTGCACCTAATAGCCATAATAGGGCGTGTAGGGTGTGCAAGTCAGTTATATGTTAATTAATTTTTTTTTTGCATGATTAGATTTTTATATTTTTGTGTGTCCGCTGTAAAAATTTCATAGGGATCTGTGCAACGGTTCACAAGATGCAAAGGATAGAAGATGGGTAATAGGATGATTTAGTTTAGTTATTAGATTATTTTATATGATTAATTTGCTTATGAAGTGGTAAAAATAATTTATTTCTGATTTCTCAAAGGCTTGTGTTGTTAAAATGGTGTGAGTACTCATGAATGAGGGGCCAACACACCCTGTGCTATACATTGCGTATGGATAATTTACAAGCATTGCCAGATTATATGGAATATTTATTAGGAGCCTAATGACTTTTACATTCCTGGGGATTTATATTGAATGGTACTTAGCCCAAATGAGTATATTACTTATTCCCTTTGACTTGCTCTGTGAAATCATGTCATGGTGGTGGAGCCTTAAACACAGGAAAAATTTAGGTTACTGAAAGTGCTACTCATTGGGTAGTATGCTTCAATTTCATTCAAGATGATAAATCACTGTTCTTAATTTCTTCCTGTATATCTCCATCAGCTGCTAGTGTTGAATTTCCTGCTCCTGATGCTGTGATGCCTGCCGCTCCTGGGGCATCGAGGCCTGCCACTCCTGGGGCGTCGAGGCCTGCCACTCCTGGGGCGTCGAGACCTGCCACTCCTGGGATGTCGAGGCCTGCTACTCCTGGGGCGTCGAGGCCTGCCACTTGTGCAATTAGGCATGCCACCAGTGACCAGCTAACAATGTTCTTCAGCATCATGGAGGGTAACAACATAGGCTGATCGTGTTGAAATAATCACTGAGTTCATACTTCATTGAAGTGTCTGAATTGTAGCAGGAAGTATTTTCAAGTTACCAGCCAGAATTGGACAGAGTAGGGTGAGTGATAGCAGCAGAAAGCTCGAAAGACTGCTGAAAAGTAATCACAAATACATTATTCTAAGGCAGAGCAGCATTCGTGTCATCGCACAAAGAAGGCCCGTGTGAGAGCACACATTGTGCATAGACATCCGTGTACATGTCCAAATTCATTCCTCTCTTTGGAACACCTTTGTTGTGGTTAGGAAGGCTTAAACTAACTTATTTAATAATTGACTATGCTGTTGTTTTTAGAGTAAAGGCTGGCATGTGATTCCATAGTGTAGGCTTACGGTTCACCTTGAACGTCAGCCTGCTTTCAATTAGGAGAACTATTAGATGAGGGGATGCATCTATTGGTTTCCAATTCCATTGAGAATTTAGTAATACTGGTGACACTATTCTTATATTGAAAAATCGCAGTAGGTATATCGTCTGCAAGGGCTGTGAACTGTGAATGTATCTTCCACATAGCGTCTCTGAAACAGGCTTGAAAGGGAGTTACGCATTTATTCATATTTCCAATTATTGCACTTTTATTTCCGCCAACGCAACACATGATCCCATCGATGTTCTACTGACCGGATCTTTTCCAGGTAAACCCCACCACTAATCCAACACATAAGTTCACCCCCTTGTAACATTCGAAATAATGCACCTTTCGACTTCAAATTACTATCAAAAGAAGTACTGAAACATTCTTTTCCGTTAATCGTTTAATGTTTTAGTTGTTCTTTTGGGAGTAATTTGAAGTCGATAGGTGCAATATTTCGAAAGTTACAAGTGGGTGAACTTATGTGTTGCATTAGTAGCTGGGCTTATCTGGAGAAGATCCCACTGACCTGCGCGTTTATTTCATGATTTCATTGAATATATTTGACTCCAAACAAGTTGTGCAAGCTTCAAATAACTTTGCAAGCGACGCGACGACGTTACTGACGGATTAATTTACTTGCAAGACCGTCGCGACGGGTTAATTAACTCATTCAAAATTTTCATTAACACGTGTAGTGCAAAACTCAGGTGGTATGCACCTGGACAACTCCTTGTATCATGGAAAACTTGCATGATATTTTTTGGGTGCTATATTTCCTTCAAATACAATGTTGCTTGGACAATTCTAATCAATTTTTGCGGAACATCATTGGTAATCAGATGGAAAATAATGGATAAAAAATTTTGCTGCTTGGTATGTTGGCGCATGGATGAATCGTACTACAGGTCGTCTTTGGTTGTTAGCCTGATGCGTTTTAGTTCATTATTAATTGTTTCAATAAAAATGATAGCGTGAGAATTTATGACACCGCCATGTCTTTTTCGAAATTTATGTTCTAAATCATTTGCAAAAAATGCTCCATGTATTAGAAACGTGCAATTATTTGCAAAAAGATTTTCTGAAATACATCGCCTTCCCCTGTTGAAGGTCATAGCAAATGGAGGCGAAAACTTGGCGAGAAAAAGGGTTTCGTTGCTCAAATAGAAGCCATTGAAATTCACGGAATGTTTTATGCTTTTTAAAAATTAACGCACACCTACACATAAGTCTGTAAGTTGCAAAAAACGTAGGTAAAACGTTGTTGGATGCAACCTTGTCAACCCATGCCTAATCGTTTTCGAGAGCGTTCCAACACCACTTTGGTGTTCGATTCCGAAGAAAAATTCCAAAAAATGTACCGCTGAGCTCGTTGCACTTTTTGATTGTTTTACCACATTCAGGACATGAATTTAACCTAATTGCGGGTGACTCTCAAAAAATGAATTGCAGATATGTACATCAATGCGCATTCACGTGTATTTATAGTGAATGAAATAATAAAAAGTGTTGTCAATATAACCGCAATTCACTATTTTGGTTTTCACTCTCCCTACTACGCCCAGAAACGTTTATAACTATAGCATGAAAATTAGACCTTCAATCCAAATGAGTATCGTAGTAAAGGCAGGATACGCAGCCGATTGAAAGTTGGCAATAATGACGTCAGCTGCGAGTCATGGTTGCTAGAAGCTGATTGGTTGGCGTGCGTGCGTACGTTGGTCTAGAGCGGGCTTGGGGTCCACCGTAATTTTGAAGTTCTTCTTGTGTAAGTGTTCTGTGGAGTGTATCAATCACGGTATACATACACATACATACTTATGTATACCGTGGTATCAACTATCAATAGAGCAGTCCAGCTCCTGTTACACTGTAGTAGCAAGTGAGCGAGGTTGTGTTAGTGTGTCAGTCGGCTGCGCTGCTGTCTAATTTAACACTTAACATTTATTTCATTTCAGTTTCATTCAAAATGGAAACAAGGAAAAAAGATGTTTATTTGCTTGGACCTTCAGACAAACTTGCTGGAAACAAGCTGCCTTCAAATAAGCAAGCGCTTGGGAGGTTCCTGTACAATTATGCGAAGGAAAAGAAAACAATTAGAGAAGCGTCGACAGCCGTAATTCGCGAGGTTGTCCAATTCTGGGAAAGAGCAAGAATACCGACAAAACCGCAACAACACGCCATCAAGGAGATGGAATCCCTATTTGGGGAATATAAGTGTTTAAATAAGCATAAAGACCGCAAGACAGATACACGATGAACGAATGAAGACATGTTTCGCGATAAGTTCGACTACCTCTTTGACATTGCTCATGCTGAAGCAATGACAAGAATCACAATTGAAGAAGATCGACAGTTTCTGATTGGCCAACGGGAAAAGGGAAGAAGAGGAACATTGCTTTCACTGGCAAAGAGCAAGTGGACCGATTGCCAGTGTTGGTTTCTGGGCTTAGAGTCAACCAGCTTCTAACAGTTCCAAAGTTGGTAAGCGACACTGGAGCAGCTCAGGCCGATGCTGTGGGAAACGCTCAGCAGGAATTGGAAATAACTGATCGTGTTGCATCTACATATGTCCTTCGACACATCTTCGAACACTGGCCACATCTCTGGAACGTGCACCCGCATCCAGCAGAAGTTGGGAAGAGAGCATCTATTCCTAGCTTGTTGTCACCACGTCTAGGAATTGCTTGTGGCCTTCAGAACCTGCATGATATCAACTTCAGGTGCCGAAGTTCTCCTCTTTAAAAGATTTTGTCAGAAGTGGTCGTTAATGGACCAGTCATCATACTAAACAGCAGAGAAAATGGCAAACTTTGCTTTGTTCGAACCTGAACAGAGACGATATCTTGAAGCTTGCCAAAAAGTAGCTTAAAGAAAAGCAAGCCAGAGATGATTACCGCGAATTTTTAGAGCTGTGTATCATTTTTTTGGGTGGTATTCCAGAAAGAGGAGAATCTTGCAAGTCTCCAGAACCAATGCATCATGCAAGATGGATGGCCAAAGTAATATACTCTTTGAAAGTGTGGATGTTCTCTGTCCCATTCAAATTGTCAAAAAAAGATTCAAAAGGCTTGGAAGGAATCCTTGTGTTCATCGTCAAATTATATCTGAAGGCGTACACAACTGCAACAGATGGAGTTTCAGTTTCTGCTTCTGACTTGGCACTATTGCAGCAACTTACTGCATTTGAAGAGTATGACAGCCAAGTGTCTAAGGTCGCCAGCAAGAAACTGGCCTCTCATCTTTGGTACTTCTCAGAGAAACTGATCGGACTCTCCTTTTTTGATGCCACCATTCCGCTTGATTTGAAGAGAAGGATTGTACAGAAGATGAGCGAAGAAGAAGGGCTTAAAAATTCATCCATGAGAGCAGCCGTCGATCTGCAAGAAATCGGAAATGAGGCTCTGGACGACTTCGCTTCCTTGAACTCCTTGCTCCTCTTCACTCGCCTGGGTCTTTCGACAAGTTTCTTGGCGGTAAACCCAGAATCTTGTGAAGATCTCGAGGACTTCATGAAAACATTGGCCATCGTCGGAGCCCTGAAGGTCGTCAATGACCATTCCGAACGTGGAGTGGCTCTCGTCCAGGACTTTAGCGGATTGCTAACTAAAGGGGAAGAGCAAATCCAGTACCTTCTTCAAGTTGTCGGAGAACACCGAAAGATGTTTCCAGACTCCAAGAAATATACCCTGACAGCGACCAGGCAACAATGAGTGGCTAGCGACCACGAGGCCCCTGCTTTAGAGCAGCTAATACCCACAAACTTGTGGGGGGGACATGGAATGCTAGCTGTAGTGATTCCCGACACTTTTTGTACATTTCCGTGGATTGCCCGGTATACGCACAAGAGGCGAATCTTTGACCCCCTGGGAAATCCCTAAATGTTGATGGATTTCATTTCTTTTTTGGCTCGGGTGTTTTTGGAACCAATAGAACAATGTGGCAGACTCAGAGCATAACAATTAAAAAAAATGTAAAGTTAAAGACCACCCTAAATTGTTTTGGAACATGTCCTAGAGTAAATGTTGTACTAGATGTTATGCATCAAGTGTATGGGATGTAAACTTTTAGTGTTCTATATTTGTTCAGCAGCTGTTTCATATGGGAACTCATCTACCTAATAGGCAACACTTTGTTTTGTTGGTTGAAGAGCCTCTATATTCATTCAACCTTGCATATCTATTGCGCAATTCAATGCAATTTGCCTTAAATTTTAGCGCAACTTTGTTAAGACCTTCTTAAAACCCAGCGTTATTTTTTTCATGTAATTGAGAGTGTAAAATGAGCTAACGTTGTTAGAAATAAATAAGTTTTTTTTGTATTTCATCTTTCAAACGCAAAGATTTTTTCGAAGCTTCAGAGGAGTTTAGTTAAGCTCAATACACTCCCATAATTATATGCTGCTATTGCTGTTAAACAGTCACAAGTTTTTTTTTATCAAAAGAAATGTCATTCCATACGATCTTTCAAAAACTCCTTGCCATTTTCATATTGAAGGCATTTTTAATGTTTCTATATCCTCAGTATATTATTCCTGGCCGTGCTGTTATTGAGTTTTCTGTTCTACATAGTTCAGCTATGGGTACATCTATGTTTAATGATCACTGTCCTGTTTGCAAACAGTATTCATATACCTATGTTTTGTGAATATTTTTAAATCAAATTGTTTCAATTATTTTGATTGTGTAATATAGCGGGAAATGTAAGTTCTAGTTAAGGGGCTTTCACACGATCAGTTTTTCTGTCAGTCACACTCACAGTCACAGCTCTTCAACACCA